>APFE030844126.1:197217-247637 GCA_000404065.3 Pinus taeda
TAACTGGAGTGACAGGCAAAGAATATGAGACATTCAGTTTGTGTTTTTAATTTGCATGACATTTGACATACAAACTATGGAAGAAGCACCTATGTCTTGTGGGAAATATTTGGGTGGACTATAGACTAACATGCGTTTACTGCAAGCATGACAAAATACTATGGGCAGCGAGAAATCTCAGGAACTGTTGTTATATATGAATTTATACAGTTACAAAATTTACACAAAGCACAGTTGCTCAGCTTGAATTCTCAGGTCTGAAAATTATTTTCACCCCTGAAATACACTGCTAGTTTGAAGTTTGAACTACATGGCATTGCTCTAATAAGGTAGACAAATTATCCATGCCATCGTTGGTCACCCAAGTTGGTTTGCAGATGGTCATCCTGCAGTCAATGTCATTTGATAGTAAACTGTCAGAAACTCTTTCATGTGATCTTCTCATCTCTCCTGGAACTAAAACTCTTCTTTCAGCATATTGTGTATTGTCTATATTATATATAATATAACAAACTTTCTAGCTGTTGGATCCAATATAGCTGGACAACCCATTGTAGTTGCCCCTTCCACTGCGAATGCAGTGTTCCTGATCTGTTCATTTACCTTTTCACAGAATTCAGTGGCTACCTTATCAAGCTGAAGCTCTCCCTATGTCTGACCAAAATCTAAATTAGAATTTGACCAAGTTGAATTAGAATTTTAAATTTATTATTTTATGTGATATTATAAATTTGGATAATGTAAATGATATTCATATCAATGATCATGCTTTGCAGCTTTTCAATTCAAACCAAATTGTCATAGTGCACTCAATTAATAAATTGTATTTTATATTTATAAATTTTTAAGACCCTGACGCTCCCCCATGTTTCCTAAAAAATGGTAGGGAGCTTTTGCATAGGCCGCTCCCTTGCCCCCTCGCTCCCTTGCCCCCTCGTCCCAAAACCTTGGTGGAACATTGAAAATAACCAGATAGGTAAACCATTGGTTAACTCAGGGAGGGACAACGTTGCCATATAAGGAGCACCAACATTTCCAAAAGAAGGAAAAGGACCAGGATTCCCATCCAAGGGGAATCCTTGACTGGTGGACTCTGGAAATGTTGCCATTGGGATCGACCCTAAAAAATTAGTAAGGAAGATAACTTTTACTAGGAATATTTTGTGGGAAGTTAATTTTAGAACATTGAAAGAAAACTTCACCTTTCCATGTTTTAAGAGTCGAGAAAAGGGAAAAGGGTGACTCTATCGCTTTCGATTTTAAACGAGCTTGAAATGACAAGTGCTCGGGTGATTTTTTAAGTTTAAAGAGTCAAAAAGATCGAATGACCACTCAGGATAATCTAGGCAAAAGGATTACCAGGTAACCGTGAACTGCAGAATACCTCTCAGCAAACCGAGAAGTACGGGCAGGCAATCTCACCGAATGTTGTGTTCGGTGTATCACGTCTACAAGGTGGCAGACTTGGCTTCCTATGGATAAAATATTGCAGCCTAGTGGGGTATCCCGTTATATACTCGACGGTACGGGGAGCACAAATCCATACTAGCGTTGTCTAATGCCGAAGCGAACAACAACTGCTAGGTTTTAAGACGTCGGAACATGTCTCTAGCCTAGACCTCTAAATATGAGCGTTAAGTTTCAATGTTTCTTTAGGCTAATTCAATAAATTTTAACGGTTGATATTGAATTAGGTTTCAATTACAAGGCCCTGCCGCTGTCATCTGACAAAACTCCTACATGCAACTATATGAGAAAAGAGATCTTTGTCTTTGGTGAAAGTTAACACTAATTGAGAGATAGCGAACACACAATTAATGCAACAATCGAAGAATAAAATCTTTCTCTAATAAATCTCTTAAATTCACTTAATCTTCCTATAACAACATAAGAAGTTTCATTTCATTTCCAATGGTTATGATGATGCAATTCTAACTTTTCAATAATGCTACTAATGCAATATTTTCGCTTAACTAAACTAGAATGATGTTCTTCTTTTCATGAAATGAAAAATGAATTTTTCACATAAAGCACTTTAATGAAAATTTTCACGATTCTGAACAAACAAGCATCAATCAAATCCAAAGCATGATAAATGAAACTAAAAACAACTTCTTCCCTGAATCGAACAAACCAAACACATAGATGCTTCAATCAACAAACCGAGCAATGTAATCTATGCTCGGAACGAGAAAAGAGACACTCGAAATAAGAGAACAAACGAGACTTTCACTCATTCAATTGAAAACAAAGCATCCTAGTTACTCCTGGGAGGAAGAAGAGAGTCTAAGGGTCAAGACACACTGGCACTGGAATGGGAGAAATTCTGATTTTTTTTCTTAACTTTGAGACCAGCACGACTGTCTAACTGACAACTAGTGCCGATAGGCACGAATAACCAATACTACAACTAGCGTTGATGGCCTGATTGATGCGACTGCCTAACTGACAACTAGCGTTGATCGAGGGATTCTAAGTAAAATAAAAAAGAACTTCACACAGGGCTAGACTTAACACATCAGAGGGTGGGCTAAACCAAGCAAGCTAAATGAAGCTTTCTAGTCAGGGAAAAGATGGTCCAAAAGGCTTACGGGGTCAAAATCACAAGAGCAAAACACACTGGCCAAGATTGGGGTCGAGCCCTAATCTTCACTTACAGGCATCGCCATGACTGCCTAACTGACAAACATCGCTAGAGGCTGGTCAGCGCGATTGTTCCTCCGCAATTCGTGCTGGTTGGCATGACTGTCAGCCGATTAAACACGCCGTCTGAGGGAACTAGGGAAAAATTAAAAAAAAAATTCAAAACAAGGACGAGATCTAGCACTATGAATTTTAGACTTAGGCTAGTAAGTAGGAGAAAAGAAACAAAACCAAAGGGAAAACGTGAAACTAGCAAAGTTCTCACAAAATCATGAAATCCAAAACAAACAAAAGATGGGATCTCCCTAGCGGAGTCACTGATGAATTAAAATTATAAGTGCGGACACGAATGGATTCCTCTAGTCCGATAATGGGTCTAGCCACAATAGATACATTCTATGGAAGATTTCCTTAGGTTAGAATCAATCAAGGGGGCCTACCTCTTGGTCGCTTATCCTGTTTGATGAAGTCTACGCTTGCTTGCCCTAACTTCAAGTTTCTGAAACAAGTAAACAACAACAACACACAAACATAATAATGGAAAAATTGCAATTAAGCCTACTTAACGAGTCAAGAAACATTAAGACACGAATATGTAATATTACAAAACATGTTGCATATATTAATATCAAAGAGAGATTACAACCATTCATCTTGACCTCGCAGTCTTTCTTTGACAAGACCAGGTTCCCACACACTTCTACTAGCATTCCATGATGGCTTCAAACAACAATAGTTTAAAGGCTCTTCCCTTTAGGCTTCACTCCAAACCAAACACACTTTTCCCTCACACAACTAGATGGCTACAACTAGGAATAGCTTGCTTGTCTAATCAGAATGGTATACTCACACTCATCCAACACTCTAACTATGACTAGTTTGTGCTTGGGAAGAAGGGAAGTTTATATAGAAAATATGGATGAGAGATGGATCCTCTTCTCATGGGAGAAGGACTTATCCCTTGAGGTAGTTCCACCATTATAGGGGAAAGGAGCCCAAACTGTTATCCTTGACCCCATCCGGCCAAACCATTTAACAGACTTTCATTACAGAGCTTCTGGAGCTGGAAGCTTCAACTCTGATTTAAAAAACTTTCCATAACATGATCGGCGCGACTGGAACACAGCTCACTCGCACCGATCGGCGTGGGGAATAGTGCTAATCTCTACACATCGGCACGGGGGAGACAAAGGTCATTAGCGCTGGTCTTGTCAACTGGGCAAAACAAAAGTTTCAAGGGAAATTTAACAGACTTTCATTACAGAGCTTCTGGGGCTAGAAGCTTCAACTCTGATTTAAAAAACTTTCCATAACATGATCGGCGCGACTGGAACACAGCTCACTCGCACCGATCAGCGTGGGGAATAGTGCTAATCTTTGCACATCGGCACGGGGGAGACAAAGGTCATTAGCGCCGATTTTGTAAACTGGGCAAAACAGAAGTTTCAGGGGAAATGGTGCAAAAGGGAAATGATTTGTTCATGAAGAGGGACATAATGGGAGTTTCTCCATGAAGGCAAAGCATGCAGGGTTCACTGTAGAGGTCCTCCAGGATCAAGGAACAAGGAGTATAGGGATAGTGACAAAATGCTGTGTAACACCCCTCATACTCATCAATACCAGAGGCAACTGAATGGACCAAATCTGCGACTGGGTTTGGTCCCTCTTGGGCTCTTGGTCGTCCACAAAATGAGGCATGGTGGGACGGCCTCCCTGTCCACGCAGAGGGGTGTGTGGTGGGTGATAGGTACGACTACCTCCTCCAACTCTGGAACCCCCATCACCGTGGTGCTTGACCATTCACCTGCAACCCCGTCACTTGCTGCATCATGTCCATCATGAGTTGCCCTTGCCTCAGCATCTGCTGGTTGGTTCTCAACAACTCCAGAACCAAATTTTGGCCCAATTATCTGCGTTGCTCGTGGTCCTCTTGATTATCCATACGAACTTTTGATATTCTCCACCTCTGTATCAGAAAATGGGTTTGGTGCCCCTTCTCTACCTCAACCCTTGCCTCTGCCTTTACCTCTACCTCTATGTCGATACACTGCTCCAGCAAACAGCCCTGTCATCACCTGCCCTTAAGCTCACAACTGGCCAAGAACATGCTCTAATACCACTGTAATATTCCTAATGGGAAATTTTACAGCGATGTTAAGCAAATTCAAGCAAATACAAGTGCATGCAGAAAAATTCAAACAACCATTAGACATCCATAAGAATTACACTAGAAATGCTCCAAAACCAACCATTTTATTAATTCTTTAAGAGGGTACAATGTAAGAACAAGTGCACCTAGGCTTGGCAAAGCAAGCTAGACAATCCTAGGTGATGAAATGCTGTCTGGAAACAAGGAATTCGATCCCTCCTTAAAGGTACTGCGCTGACCCTATAAATTTTGCCCTGTTGGTTGACTTGGGACAACTGTTTGGCCTTCAAAATCTGCCCAAATTTTTTTTCCAAATTAATTCTAAGCTCCCCACCAAATTCCCAACACTTCCCACTGCCAGAAAATTTTGGCCTGCAGGAAATTCTGTCTTTACAACCCTCCAAAATAGTGGAAAATCCCCTCTAGGCATCCTTCCAACCTCCACACAACAAACCAGCTCCAAATTCCTTCAACCAAGACGCTCGACTCAAAAGCTGAGCAGGCCTAAGACAATGTTGTGTAGGCCTTGCAAGAGAAATCCGTACTACTGAGATTGGCTCCTTCTACTCTTGTAATTCACTTCCCTCCTCCAGCAAGTTGGATAAGGAATGTTCGACAAATTTGTATGGCTCCCAATTCGCAGCACCAACTCTCCAAGGGACTAAGTGGGTCTGGTTCTGTATCCAAACTGAGCTAAGGAAATTCGTGGCCCCTGTGCTATGCTTCCCCCTGCCGCCACAAGTCAATGGTGATGACTTCCTAGGGTGGCAATCGAAGTCCACCGAAGAATGGATGAGTTTCCTCCTTGGGAAACTCTTGTGCTCAACAACACTTGTAACTTTGCGAGACAACTAGAGCAACAATGAGATGTTGAAGGATCAAAAGCCCCAAATGATGTTGCCTTCCTCCTATTTATAATTGTTGCTCCCTTCCTTCATGTGGGCCCCTTCACTAGGCAAATCGAATTCCTTCCTTAGCCATACGAATTTCTCCAACAAGGGAGTGCGTATTTCATGGAGAAGTGGCCTCCACATTCCACTAAGAGAATAATTTCAACCCCCTTGTCCTAAGTGCTTTCCTCCAAACCGCCTTAGGCCCAAAATTGACAAAAATGACAAAATTGTCATTTTCTTAGCAAAAGTATTTAGGAAGGGACAATTCATCCAGTCTTCCGACGAAAGAGGGTAGATATGCTTCCTATGAACCATCGTGACCCATTGGATTTGAGTAGAGAGCAACCTCCAACTAGCTTTTGCTGTTAGTGTTTTATAGAAAAGAGGTAAAATTTTAAGACCCCAGCCTCCCCATGCCTTTGGTAATGCAATTTGGTCCCATTTTTCCCAAGGGAAAGCATAATGAATTGTCGAGCTTGCACAAAGAAACTTATAACCGATTTTCCTTATGTTTTTCAAAATGCTTTTTGGAATCCAAGAAAGTGACATCCAGTGTACATGGATGGCTTGAGGATTGATTTTATAAGGACAAGTCTGCCAACTCTTGATAAGCATTGAAAACTCTAAGAGTTAGGTCTCTTTTCCAACTTGGCAAGAAGCCAATTCCAATCATCTTTTTTGTATGAATTGGGTTTGAGACGGAACCTAAGATACTTTAGACTTTCATCTAGGGTGGCAAGTTCAAAGGGAAAGTGTCCTTGTATAAATGCAAGGTCCTCAAAGCATAACTCGTGTGGGGTTAAAGTGGATTTCTGAAAGTTCATAAGCATACTTATACCTATAACATCTCTAAAGAGGGTGAGTGCTTCTTTAACCGCAAGAACAAGTCTTCTCAATACATTGTAAAAAATGAGGATATCATCGACAAATAACAAGTGAGTGGTATAAAAATTGGGAGCCACCATAATATCCCCAAGAGGTCCCCTACTTTTTAGATCATCAAGAGACCTGTTGAGGCTCTCAAATATCAATAAGAAGAGAAGAGGGGACACTGGACATCCTTGATGAGGGCCCCACTCAGCTGAGAAAAAATGGGAGGCAGAGCCATTAACAAGAACAACAAAGGAGACCGTGGAGATACAACTCATTATCTAATTTATAAAGGCAAGATCAAACCTCAAATGTGTAAGGAGAAGCCAAATGTAAAGCCAACTTGCCCTGTCAAATGGTTTTGATAGATCTATTTTCATGATGGCACCCTTTAGTCTTCGATATTTTAGACTGTGTAAACCTTCCTATGCCACACCTATGGCCTCATGAATTTGTTTGCCTTCCAAAAATGCAATTTGTTCCCTTGAAATAACATTTGATAAGATAGGCTTTAGTCAATGATAAGACGGGCAATGACTTTTCTATAACGTTGTAGATGTAGTTGTAGAGAGAAATGGGCCTATAGTCATCGAACGAAACTAGGTCATCCACTTTCAAGATCAAACTAGAATGAATCTTTCCTATAGAATGAGACTCTTCAACCACACGAAGTAGATCAACACCTAAAATGTCATAGAGACCCAGAAAAAATTCGATAGACCATCCATCTAGGCTTGGGATCTTCTCCTTTTGGAAACTATACAACACCTCCAGACGTTCCTCCCTTGAAACCTCTTCCATTAAATGCTTATTGTTTGCTTCAAAGGCAAACTGTGGGAAAACAAGGCAATGCAAAAAACTTCAACAACAAAGGCTCCTGGGAGGGCCTTAAAGAGGTTTCTAAAGTGTCTACAACCCAAAGTAGGAAGATCTTCGAAGGAAGTGACACTGTTGTCGTCTTGATCTTTAAGGTGCCAAATAGTATTGCTTATTTTCCTCTCTTTGGTTTAATTTTGAAAAAACTTAGAATTCTATCTCTAGCCTCAAGCCATACAACTCGACTCTTTAGATGCCAAGTTTCTTTTTGGTCCTCCAGGGGATTTCTCTTCTTACCCTCCAAACAAAGAAATCTTGCTTTAGTAGCCTTTGATTCAAACCCTTTGAAACCCTCATTTGAGATGCCTTTGGGTTCCTCTTCTATGTCCGGAAGCTCTCGTGTGTCCTGTAAACTTTTGGTTATTAACCAAGTAATGGTGGCTTGTTTGATGACTTTTATGTTATGAACAAATTGAGTCATTGTTGAAAAATTGGCTTGTGGATTGAAAGGTGTCTAGATGTTTTGAACCGACTCTTTAAAGGATTCATCCTTCAGCCATACAATGCTAAACTTGAAAGGGCAGGGGGGTTTCCTTCCTTTCCCCTTTAGCTCCAAAAAAATAGAAGAGTGGTCCGAGCCACCACCCTCTCCGGTCCATTGTCGAAAAAGTGTTATGTCTTCCACTAGTTGCTCATCCAATAAGAAGCGATCCAATCTGTAGGCAACCTTGTCCAAGCCAATTATGTTATTCCTCCATGTGGTCTTTAGTTTCAGAGGAGCTACACAATGAGATGATGAATCCGCATGAAGGAAGAAAAAAACCAAATTAGGATCAACATGAGCCCTTAGACCCCAACTTTCTGCTAGGCCGATTGAGAAATTTAGGTCTCCTCCCAAAATTAAATTGTTCCTTCAGATGAAGGGTTATCTTGGCAAGAGTTTCCCAAAAGAGGATTTTGTCCTGTTGTGGACCATATACATTGAGGACTAGAAATTCTTTGTCTAATTCCCTAGAGCGAATGGAGAGCACAAGGATTGAAGGCAAGCCCCGTGAGTTTAAGACCTTTATGAGATGGGGATTCCACCCAATAACAAGACATCTTGACTTGCCAGTCACACCTAAACAAGTGAATTCCCATCCAGGAAACAATTTGAGCAAACGGGTCCTAATAGTATCTCCAAGCCCCAAAGTTTCTTGCAGAATTCGAACCAAAACATGATTAGAAATAACTAATCTATGTGGGGCCAATTGCTTAGAAGGGTTGACCAAACCCCTATAATTAAAGGAGAGAAAGATAAGGGGGGACCCCGGGGGGTTTGCAATACTCTAAGAATGCCAATGATAGTATGTTGTTTTCAACCCTTATTGGCATTCACTAAAGAAAGATTTAAGCCCAAACCCCTAATAGCACTAGTGGCAGAGGAGATGCGAGGTTGAAAATGATATCTAGGCTCATGGGAACTCGATTTTGAGGAATTGCCTTCGAGGGAGGATACAATGAAAGGAGGGTCAACTTTTTTTATGGAGGAGACATGACAAATGCTTAGAACTGGTAATAGGAGAGAGAAAGGGTTCCCATCAAAGAGCATAGCAGAAACATGTTCCTTTGCATTCCATTCCTTCCCCAACTTTGAGAAAATGCTAACAATGGAAGAAAGAGTAAGAGAAGCAAAAAAGTACCCAAGATTTGCACGACCAATGAAGAAACCGGTCGGTCCACACGTTGTTCAGTCTTGTCGCCTTGACGCGCCGTATCTACCACCATCGACACTGTAGTTGTGGAATCCACTATCGACCCCATTGAGAGAGGATGAGGAATAGAGACAGGAATTGATGGTCCCTCCATTGGCAAAGAAAGAGATGTGACAGTGTCATTTTGAGCATGTTCCGATGCTCTTTTCTTTTGAGGGGAGGGCTTGGTTGCCTCCATATTTCCATAATAGCCCAGTGGGCAGTCCACTACGTTGTGTCCATGCTTGTGGCATCTCCGACATCTGAAAGGAATACCTTCATAGTCCAGGGTTTAAGTGGAGATAATGACTTAGTGCGAAAGTTTCATTTCACCTCACAAACCCTCCCGAATATCTAGATTCACAAGGATACTAGCGACTTTCTTCTCCACAAAGTCTTTGAAGGAAAGATCCACCTCTAGGCATTCTCCTAGATTGTTCCCTATCTCCATAAGGGCCTGCTTCGACCAGAATTATACTTTTCAAATTGGAAGGCGAACCCAAATAGGGGCCTTGTCCAACTTTTCCTGCGTTGGATCAAATAGGGGAGTCCAATGATTTAATAAATTAGGACCTTGAAAGAAGGTAGGGGATGGAGGCACTCCCTCCATTCCTTAGACATCTCATTTGTCATTGTCTCCTTGTTGAAATGACAGCCTCATGCACAACCCACTAAAGCAAGCTCGGACATCTAGACAACCTGATGCATTTCTATTCCATCACCCAAGACAATTGAGAGTTGCCCCTTCTTTCTTTAGGGAGGGGTTCTTACATTTTTTGGTATTCAGACAAGAACGAGGCTCATGAATAGGAAAGGAGGCACCATTTAAAGGGATAAACTCTGGCAAGACAGTGTGAGCTCCAGTTGAGACCTGGAGTAAGATAGAAGCAAGATCGCTCGATAGATGTGCTACCTCGAGAGAGCTGGCGGTAGTAAACCCTCAAAACCACTGAGAGAAACTGAGTGCATCGACGAGGGGTTTTGGGACATAACCCCATTGGAAGAAGGAAGTACCAAATCTGGCATTAGATACGAGAAATGACCACATACTAGAGACTCTGGGACAGTAGATCACTGTCCAAGTGAGATGCCTGAAGTTGTGGAAGGGAGATTATAAGAGAAAACCCGAGTGGAAAGCCCCAAAGAGAGTGCATCTTTAGGAGCAGATGAGAAGGTGGGTATGAAAAGGGGTTGAAACTGTCTCAAAATCATGATGTCCCCAACTTTTGGAGGTAGCAAGAGCATCAACTGTTAATGGAGGGATCCCCAAAGCTTTAGAACCACTGCCCTTATCAGAAGACCGAAATAGAAACCCTCCACAGAGCGATCACTGGCATAAAATAAAACCCCATCGTCAGGTGGAGCTATGGTCCCCTGATCCAAGCCTTCTAGGAGTCTAGACTTGAAAACCGGCATGGCGAAAATGTTGTCACCTGTAACTGGGTCCGCTAAATAATCCACTAGGATCTCCTTCATGATAGAGACGCGAGAAAAAACATATATAACTAAAACCAAAAAAGTCAGGCAAAGCAGCTAGGGCTGTATGAGAATCCCTAAAAGGCGTAGAAGGTAGATACTAAAGGAAGCATCGTGAAGGTAGAGGGATCCGAAGGTCAGTGCCTCCATATCTGTGAGCAATTCAAGGTCGAACAAGCCCTCGAAACCCTAGCTACGCAACCGACCAATATCAATATCTGAATTGGCAAAATTTCCTTTCACTAAAATATTATTTTATTTCTTGGTAGCCAATGCCATAGACCCTAGTGTATGGTACATGGTAAAGCCCTGTGCTCTAACACTAATATATCATTTAACCCCCCTTCAAAACATTCTTCTATTCCTCCAATCCATGAGCCTTTTCCATTGATCATTTTTAGAGCTTCCATCAATGCTTATTTAGTGAATAAATAATGTACAAATAAATTATCCACCGATTCATCACTTGATTTACAGAAGATGCATTGACCTAGATCACGCCATCTCCACTTTTTGTAGTTATTCCATATTAGAATTTTATTGGATAAAGCTAAACAAAGAAATATTGTAGCTTTTACAGGACAATTAAGCTTTTAGATTACCTTTTACCACCATTGTTTACTTCCACTTCTTCTTCCATCCTAGCCTCATAACTCAATTTTGTTGTGTAGTTTACCTAGACCATATCATTTCATCATTTTCATCTTTTATCCTTGAAGCATTGTGCTTCATGTAAAATATACATTATTGTCATTACCCCTAGAAGATTTAACAATGTAGTCAATTTCCACTTTTGGCTCCATATGGAAGTAGTTTTTGGATGCATGTGTGTTAATGATGTTAAGCTTGTTTTAGAGGTTCAAAGAGTATAAAATTTCCTATACATCCTATCTAGGGATCCTTTCCCATTTTCACTTTGCTTCCTCTACATAACTTCCATGCCAGTCACCTTCCTATGAAGGAAAATGCTTTCACCATGATATAGGCACCTCCAAAAACCTTAACAACATTTCCCACCCAATCTTTCATAGTACATGGAGAAATGTTATTAGCATACATTATTTCCCACCCAATCTTTCATAGTACATGGAGAAATGTTATTAGCATACATTATTTTCCCTCACAAAGCATCATTTTGTGTCATATCCACAAATTTCTAGTAGCTAAAGCTTGTCCAAACATGTGTATTTTCTTTACACCCAATCTCCAAATTATTTTGGGTTTTGCCAAATTATTCCACTTTACCAAAGGAATTCCTTCCTTTTCTCTTTTGCATGTCCACAAGAAAAGCATTTTTTTGAATTTTCTCCTAAATACCTTTAGGAATATGGGCTAAAGGCAACTAATACACAAGAATCCCTTTTAATGAAAGTTTACTAAAGGCAACTAATACACCAATTAGTTACTTTCCCTTTAATCTTTTTCATAAATCAAATTCCAATCTTTGAATCTATAGTCAATGGGCTTCAAATAAAACCACAAATATTTTAATCCACCATCAAATGTCACTAAGTTAAAGCCTAGCACAATATCTCTGTTGTCTTTCTAGGTGATCCCCCAAGTCATTGAATAGAAAAGAAGACTTGTTACTTGGATTCACTTCCATATTTGTAGCTTTACAGTATAGGTCCACATATTCATCGTATTTCTCTACATCTCTCGCTTATCCCTACACGAAACAAAGTAACATCATCATAAATAGTAATTGGGTTAAAGAAATTGGGTTTCCCATATTGATACCCTTAATCCATACTAGGTAGCCCTTTTGGCACCAATAAAAATAGAAAGGGGGATATCAGGTATCTTTACTTGAGCTCTCATGTAGCATAAAAGATGTGGACAATGAGCTATTTATCGTAATTGTTAATGTTGCAAAAAACATGAAGCCCATTATCCAATTTACTAATGATGGTCTCAATCTTATTTGAATAAAAATTGATCTAAAATAAAGTCAACTAACTTGTCATATGTGTTAACCAAATCCAATTTCATCACCATAACAAGTGGTGTTTTGACTTAATCGTCTAGGTTATGACTCCTTCCAATAGGGGTACCTATATCAATTTTTTAATAGTGGTGGATATTGACCAAGATCTTGTAATAAATTTCAACAATGATGAATGTCATAGGTGACTATATACATGAGATAGAGGTAGATATTTTTTATGATCTAAATCTACCAGGTAAACCTCTCTGTCTATTAAAACTGAGCATATTCAACATGATTTTCAAGGCAGTCCATTGATTATGCCTATTAGCAAGTCGACAAAATCAAACCTTCATGGTCATTCTGTAAGGTTGACTCTAGATGTTTGGGAGAAGGGAGCTCCTAAAATAGGGAGACATTCTCTTCCAACAGCTCCTAATGGGAAACCAAATTTTGTATCACTAAGGACTCAGTAATATTCCTAACTAGGGAATATCAGTGAATATCAAATGCATGCACTAAACTACAACAAAATAAAATTTTGATAAAATAAATCACAATCAGTAAACACAAAAAATGGAGCCAAATATCTGAGCCATGGAATTAATGTGGAAAATATGAGTGCATCAATGGTAGAAATGGAATCTGGGCTTGCTACTGCAAGCTATGGCAAAACCCAGGCGTCAATACAATCCTCCAAGTGTTGGGGAGGTCCCCTAGAGAAAACTTCTTGTTTCTAAACCCAATCTGTTTGACCTTCTTCTGACACTGGTGTTTCATGAACACCTTCTACCTCATGAAGTAGACATTGTACCCCTTATCTTGTAGCACAAAAACTGAAATCAGATTCATACCTAAGCCTGGAACATGTAGTGCATTTGTAACACTGGTGTTCTTTGCTGACTCCCTCTAAATTCTGATGGCACCTGTCCCAACTGGAGTACACTTCGTTTTGTTTTCCATTTGGATTTGAAAGTCAATCTCCTCCTCCTTGTAACTCGAGATGTAGTCTCTAACCCCCTTCATATGTACCAACACACCACTGTCTATATACCAGACAGTTGTAGACGTGGAGCTAGAGAGGCAAGCTATGAGAGTGAATTCATCTTCCAACCTGGAAGACAAATTCTCAATGTCCATTGAAGTTGTTGTTTGCTGTTATTTTTCCACTGTTCTATGCTATTACAATCACTTAGCCCAATTATTTCTTCAATTAGAAATCACTTTTAAACAAAATTAATCTTCCAATAGCAATGAGAAATTGTAGATAGAACAATAATTCCAAGATGCAATAGAAAGTAGTCAAGATCAATGACAAGAGACACAAGATTTGGTCAAAGACCAAGGAAATACCCCACAAGGGGGAAAACCGTTTCAAATTCTTCTTCTATTAGGTTGTCATCAAATGTTAAGCAGAGAGATTACAATGTTCCAATTCATCAATCAAGATTCAAAGTCAAACCTTTGACCATCCAACAAAACCAACCAATCAATATCCAAAAGATGAGCCTAATAGTCAAATCTAGTCAACAAGTTAAATATGAAATTATGGTCAAAGTCAACAACAGCTATAGAAGTCCCAAATGGTCAATGGTCAATGGTCAACAAGCCTCCAAAGAGCTTAGTCATCTGTCGAAAAATGCGGCCTTTAATGCTGGTCAAAGTGTAGTTAAAACAATCCCAAAACAATCCTCCAGATTAGGTCAAAGTCAAAGTCAATCTATTGAAACCTTAGTTGCAGATTTGCAGCAACCATGGTCAAAGTGCCCAGAAAAATTCATCCTCCTTGCCAAAGAATTCAACCTCCAAAATAGATGTAAAATCTCAAGTCAAATCAATCTCAAACTCCAAAAAGTCAAGGCTGGTCAAAGGCTGGTCAAAGACAGAGTTTGGTCCAACCAAAGCTCTTCCCTCTCCTCCTCACACGTGTGAAAGAGATCTGGAATATTTAGAAGAAGTTGAACCTCCAAGAGAAGAAGAGGTGTGTTGATGATATTCAAATGAGGTGACATTGAGGTGTATTTATATGCTTCTTTGGAGACCCAATTACGACTTTAGGCCGACCTGTATTTTGTATACTTAAGGGTTTTCTATTAAAATAATATTTTTCCTTGACCAAATTATATTCTTCCAAGGGAAAAGGGGGTCTTCTCTGAATGAGGAAGGTTGTCCAAAGGAGAAAATTTGTCCAAGCTACCAAATAAACACTTCCTCTCAGTGTCGGAGAAATTTTTGACTGCATCATAAGTCCCAGCTCAAATGTCTCGTCATCATAAATTCAAATGTCGTCTTTGTTCATCTCTACTCATCTACTGAACACTCTCGATCTAAAGAAGAAGAATTTGACATCATAGGGGAGCTCAAACTACCACCCTCTATCCATGGCAATAGGCAGGATAACCCAACTTGTCAAGAAAGATAAGGACTAAAAATCTTATTCCCTGTTGATCTTCCCACCTTGACCCTTACGAATCAAGTGGTAGAACACCTGCATCTTATCACTTGGGGAGAATAGCCCAACTTACCTGTGGTAAGGATCACAAACGCCCAAGTCTTCTCACCCATCGGCCAAGTGGGGAGGATAATCCCAACAAGCCTAGCTTGTGGGTAGGATTCCAACTAGGGTATACTCTGTTAATGGTAGGGAAGGATAGCCCAACTTGTCATAAATGACAAGGATCACAAACACGCTACAATACCAATAGATAGGATAGCCCAACTTGCTATAAGTGGCAAGGATCGCAAATCCTATTATCCAGAGATCCCACAACCCCATGAGCTCTAATGGCTCAATTCCTCACCCTGGGATCTCAAATAGGGGGTAGAGCATAGCTCCGTGTCCTTCATCAATCGAGACCCTTACCTAGGAGGGTCACATCCATAAGTCCAAGTTGCTCTCTAAAGACCAAGAACTTCCCTTTCGGCAAAACCTTCGTGAGTATGTCTGTTATCTGCTCATCAATCAAAATATGTTGGAGTCTCATAGCTCCTCTCTACACCATGTCTTGTATAGAATGATACCTAATCTCAATGTGCTTGGACTTGTCATGAAACACAAGATTCTCTACTAAGCGGATCCCACTCTTGTTTTTGCAATATATCACCGTCGTGTCCAGGACCTGTTCAAACATCTCTCCAAAGAGCCTTTTCAACCATACTACAACACAAATAGGCACACTAGCAGCAATATACTCTGCCTCAACTGTGCTCAAAGCCACAAACTTCTGCTTCTTACTCATCCAAGGTCTCATGGCAGAACCCAAACTAAAACAACATCCTTATGTGCTCTTCTTGTCAATAACATTTATAACTTAGTCAGTATTAGTGTACCCATGAAGTCTCACATTTCTGGCAGAATATCTCAGACAAAGATTAATCGTCCCACGCAAAATATCTTAACGCATGCTTTGTAGTAACCTAGTGTGCTTGAAGAGGCTCAGTCATGAATTGACTCAAAGTGTTAACTGCAAAACATATGTCTGGATGGGTGTTCAAAAGGAACATCAATGCCCCAATCAATTGTCGATACTTAGAGGGATTCGCCAAATTAAGTCAAGCTTGAAGTTCATCTCCATCGGTGTGGCCAAGGACTTGCATTCTACCATTCCAAATCTTTTCAACAATTTTACAACATATTTTCCTGGAGAAAGGAAATTCTCTCTAGGATTTTGCCATACTTCTAATCCCATGAAGTATTTCATCAAACCAAGATCTTTCATTTCAAACTTAGAGGCCAACTCCCTCTTACACTCGAGCATTAGAGGCTCACTACTAGTCAAGAATATAAATCGTCAACATATAAAACCAAATTGAGAGGCATACCTTGGACAGCGTTGCGAAATTCTTAATGGAAAATTAATAGCGATAATCAAGCAAATGCAACACATTCAACACAATAAAATTTACACACATCAAATAACCAGAAATATGTCAAAATGGGCCAATTATATTATATATCTGAAGGAGTACAATATGGATTGGAATAAGTGCACTTGGGCTTGCTTAGAGCAACTACCAGCCCCAGGTGGATGAGTATCAGTTGCCCGGATGATGCAGAAAGTCTCCCCAACAAATATTTGCGTTGGCCCTTGAAAGAGTGCACTGCTAGCTGAATTGGGGCCACTATTTGACCCTTAAAATCTGCCTAGAAAATTTTGCCAAATTATTTTTGAGATCCTTGTCCAAAACCCAGAAAAACCCAGAAGGGTTTTCCCTAGTTTTGATGCTCCAAATTTGACCCCCAAAAGCTTGGCCCTTCTCTCCACTACTAGAAAATGTCACTTGTAACAGATATTGTCTTTTTAGCCCCTTAAAAGGGATAGAAACTCTCCACAAATCCACTCCAATCAGATTCCAAACAGCCCCAGCGCCTCATTCTCTCTCTCAAGCCACCCCACACTTAGCCCTAACAAAGGACTATACAGTCCTAGGCAAGATGACGCAGGCCCAATCACCATAAATTCGTGTTGCTGTGAAAGGCACCCTCTGCACCTGAAAATCCTCCCCCTTCACCTATAATTTGGTTAAGAAATTTCCCAACAATAGTAGAGCCTCTAACTCTGGCACCACACTCCAAAAAGAATTGCATGGATCCTTTCTTGCATCCCAACTGAGCCATAAATTCATGGTACTTGCGTGGTATCTCTCCCCAGCCTCCAAAGAAAGATGAAATTGCTCTCCTAGTGTGGCACTCGAAGTCCATCGAAGAGAGGTTGAGATTCCTCCTTGGAAACTCTTGTGCTCAACAACACTATGTAACAAAGCTAAATAGCTAGAGTAACAATTAGATGTCAAATGATCAAAAGCTCCAAATGGTGCTGCCTTCCTCCTATTTATAATAGTTGCTCCCTTCCTTGATGTGGTCCCCTTCACTAATCAATTCGAGATCCCTCCTTAGCCATTCTAATTTCTCCAACAAGGAAGTGCGTATTTCATGGGGAAGTGGCCTCCACATTCCACTAAGGAAATGATTTCGACCCCTTTGTCCTAAGTGTTTTCCTCCAAAACTGCATTAGACCCAAAATTCACAAAAATGACAAAATTGTGAATTTCTTAGCAAAAATATTGAGGAACGGATATTATAGTCCTCCCCTCCCAAATGTTGCTTGTCCCCAAGCAATTGCAAAGTTGGATGTTGCAAAATCCACACACTCTCCCAAGTGGCATCCTCATCTGGCAAATCTTTCCACTTGACTAAGTGCTCCTTGATGACCTGGTTCCTCATCCTCCTCTCCCGTGTCTCCAATATGGTCTTTGGTATCAGTACTAAGTGCCCCTCATCATCCAGCGGAGCAGCTTAGTGGTTGCTATAACTTTCTGCCCCAATGCCTTTTTCAAGCATGAGACTTGAAATATGTTGTGAATCTGACTCCCTGTGTGTAGCTACAACTCGTAAGCTACCTCCTCGACTCTCCTGGTGTCCCCTTCAACTTACGTGAAGACTGTTGGTAAGGCTGCAAGCGTAGGTAGACCATGTCCCCCACCTCAAACTATCTCTCCACCTTGTGCCTATTAGCATATATCTTTTGTTGATTCTGGGCTACCTACAAGTTGTTCTTGAGAGCTCGGAGAATCTCTTGGCTCTCTTGAACCCAATCCTTCGCCCCTAGGGCTCTACTATCTCCAAATGTCATGTCAAAAAAATAAAGTGCATCATATCCATAGAGTGTGCTCGGAAAGGGGACATACCAATCGACATGTGATAAGTGTTGTAGTAGAGCTCTCCCAGATGAAGCAACCTCACCCACGCTCTTTGCTACCTCGTCACATAGTTGTGTAGGTACCCTTCAGGCATGAGACATGAAATACGTTGTGAATCTGACTCTCTGTGGGTATCTCCAACTCGTAAGCTACCTCTCTGTCTCTCCTGGCCGCCCTATACAGCCCATAAAAGTGTGGCTTGAACTTCTCTGCCCCTTCCTTCTTGAGTGAAGACTGTCGGTAAGGCTACAAGCGTAGGTAGACCATGTCCCCCTCCTCAAACTGCCTCTCCACCCTGTGTTTGTCAGCATACATCTTTTGTTGATTTTGAGCTACCTGCAAATTGTTCTTGAGAACGGATCTCTTGGGTCTCTTGAACCCAATCCTTTGCCCATGGGGCCCTGCTATCTCCAAATATCATGTCATAAAAATAAAGTGCATATTATCCATAGAGTACTCAAAAAGGGGACATACCAATCGACATGTGATAAGTAGTGTTGTAGCAGAACTCTCCTAGATGAAGCTCACCCACGCTCTTTGTTTCCCGGTCACATAGTTGCGTAAGTACCCTTCTAGCCACTTGTTCACGATCTCGGTCTACGTATCAATCTGTGGGTGATAGCTGGTGCTGGGTGTAAGCTCGGTCCCCACCAATCGGAATAACTCCTACCAAAAAGCCCCCATGAATTGGCTGTCCCTGTCACTAACGCTGACCTTGGGGAGACCATGTAGTCGGAATACCTCTCTAAAGAACAACTCAACCACCTAAGAAGTTGAAGATTTCGATGGGATGGAAAAGAAATGAGCGAAGTTCGTCAATCGGTTGACCACAACGTAGATACAATCTCGCCCCCGCATAGTCGGGAGCCCTGTGATGAAGTCCATGGACACACTCTGCCACTTGCTCTCCGGAATGGGAAGCGATTGAAGTAATCCTGCGGGATGTGATAAGTCCACCTCATTCTTTTGACAGTCCACACACTCTTGTATGTGTCTCAATACATCCCCTTTGAGTCCTTGCCTTGAGAACCTCTCCCTGATGGCACAATATGTCTTGAGGAACCTGGGGTGTCCTACTAGAGGGGAATCATGAGTTGCTTGCATAATCTTCTCCTTGAGTTGGGATCCCGGTAGCAAGTATATTCGGTCCTTATAATATCACATCATCCATCACGCTAAACCTGTCGTCCCCATGTGTGCCATCCAATATCGCACAACCTTGTCTATCCTTGGAATAGTCAACCAAAAGTTGAGCCTTCCAATCATGAGTGACATCCATCAAAGATAATGTCGCAGGCCTCCGAGAGTGCATCTACCACTACATTATGCTTGACGTACTCAATCTCAAAGTCATAGGTGGGGATTTTGCTTACCCACTTCTGTTTCCTCTCTTGCAATGATTGTTGGTCTAACAAAAGTTGAAGACTGTTGTGGTCAATCTTCACCTTGAACTAGTTTCTCACCAGATACTGTTTGAACTTGGCTAGCGCATGCATCATGACCAACATCTCTTTGCCATAAACATAGTACAATGGCTCATGGGGTAGTAGTTTTCTTCTCTCAAATGCAATAGTATGGTCGCCCTGTGTCAACACATCACACTCCATTACAAATGGTTGTGTGAAATCGAGTAAAGTCAAAACAAGACCTCCTTGAGGCACTCAAAGGCCTCCTGTGCCACCTGCGTACTCTCAAAAGCCCTGTTTTTTGTCAAATTCGTGAGGGGTGTTGCCAACTGCGAGAACCCTCTCACAAACCTCCTGTAGTACATGCAAATGCCTAGGAATCCCCTCAGCTCAACCACATTCCTGGGTGTTGGCCAATCTAGGATGGCCCTAATCTTCTCTTGGTGTACCTTCCCTTTGTCCTCCCCCATTCACATGCCCAAGGTACAATATCTCTCTTAGTCCAAACTCACATTTGGACATCTTCACATACAACTATTGCTCTAGTATATGCGAAGTACTACCTCCAAGTGCTGAAGGTGCTCCTCCCAAGTCCAACTATAAATGAATATGTCGTCAAAGAAGACAAGGAAAAATCACTGCCATTGCCCACAAAAGACGTGGTTCATACAAGACTGGAGTGTAGTCAAAGCATTGGTTAGCCTGAAGGGCATCACCAAGATCTCAAAGTTTCCATAGTGGCAGCGAAAGGCAGTCTTGGGGATGTCCTCCCTCATTCGGATCTAGTGATACCCCGATCGTAGATCTATCTTAGAGAAGTATATCTTGTTGCTCTAAGCTCGTCCATCAACTCATTGAAGCGTGGGATGGGATATCTGTTCTTCAACATCTTCTTATTGAGGGCCCTGTAGTTAATGCACATGCAGAGTGTTTGATCCTTTTTCTTCACCAGCACCACGGAAGAAGCAAAGGGACTCGAACTAGACCTAATGTGCCCCAATCTTAGCAGCTCCTATATGGCCCTCTCTATCTCATCCCGATAGGCTTTGGGGTGCCTATATGGAGTAGTGATGACTGCATGCACCCCCTCCTCTAGGTCAATAGTATGCTTGAACCCGCGGTCTGGCGGTCTTCCTGGAGGAATCTCCCCAAAAATCCCCATGTTCCTCTCGAGGGTCGTGTCAGAGCCCTTGTCTCTGGAATCCTAAGCTCCATCACCCACTCTATGTCCCCATGTTATATATCTGCCTCCATCTTGTGAGCGAAAACTGTTTTGGGTGGGTGAGAGTGCATTCCTCTCAACACACTACCAGCTACCCATTTGGGGCTATAAATTCCATCTCTAGCTTCTATCAACCAGTAGTGACCCTCTCCAACCAATATAACCACTAGACACCCATCACCACATTGGTGTCCGGTATGTCAACCAAAAAGAAGTGATCAATGACTAAGGAGTTCCCCGTCTTCACGGTCAAACTGGGGACATACTTCGTACACTGTATCGTCCTATCTCCTAGAACCAACAACGAGAACCCCTCGAATGTCTTTGTGTCAATGCCCCTCCGCTCCACCATTTGGGCATTGATAATATTGTGGGTGGCCCCACTATCTATGAAGACTAACACTCGCTGCCCCTCCACACTCCCCCTGATCCTAAGTGTCAAGTACTTTGGGACTCCCCAAAGTGAAGCAAGAACTCCCCTTGTTGAAGGGTCCTCCCCTAAGGGGTGGTGGTGGTGGTGTTGCTCCCTGTGATGGCGATCCCCCCTCATCTCCTTGCTATGCACTCAGCTCAAACACCTCCTCCGGCTCATTGTTTGAATACACCTCAATGTAATGGGCCTTGCCCTTAGTGCACTTGTGCCCTAGTGCCCAAGGCTCCTCTTGAGGCCCATCTTGGTCTCCTCCAACTGACTGCGTCCTCCATCGCTCTGAGGTGGTCTAGTATCTCAATTTCCCCGCGAAGCAGTGGGTCTAGTGGGGACGAAGGCCCGGGTCTTGGGCATTGCGTCAATCATATCCCGGATCCTGAAAATAGCGTCCATCAATGATGTGGGCTTGTAGGCCCTCACCCAACCACGCAGTGGTTCAACAAGCCCCTCCACAAACAATATTATCATCCGAGCCTCCAAAATGTCAGTCACCATCACATCCAATCTTTGAAACTCCAAACTATAGGCCTTTATGCTACTAGTTTGTCTTAGATGTGCCATCTCCCTGAAGTGTAACTGCGGATCCTTCCTCTCAATCTCTCAAACAGCCTCCGGGTGAACTCTATGTAAGAAGTGATGTGGATATGTCCTAATCTAATCAGCCCAGGGTACCACCACTCCAGGGCATCACCCTCCAAGTGTATAGTAGCAAACCAAATAGCATTTGTCTCATGCATGGGATTAAAGGGAAAACATGTGTCTAACTTTTGCACCCATACCTTGGTTGAACTCTTCGCCGACCCATCAAAGTTGGGGAGTGTAACTTTGCCTGCTATCTTCTATACCTCCTAGATAGATTGCCCCCCTCTATAACATGTCCCAGCCCCAGTAATATGTCTCTCCTTAAGGTGTATTACTCCCCAAACGACATCACCCTCTTGATCCTGGCATCCAACCCCTCATCCTCATCAATACCAGATGCAACTGAATGGACTAAATCTGCAATTGGGTTTGGTTCCCTTTCGGGCTCTGGCTTGTCCACGAAGTGAGACATGGTGGGACTGCCTCCCTATCCATGCAAAGGGGTGTGTGGGGGATGATAGGTTCCCTTTTAGGCTCTGGCTCGTCCACAGAGTGAGGCATGGTGGGACAACCTCCCTCTCCAAACAAATGGGTGTGTGGAGGATGATAGGTATGACTGCCTCCTTTGGCTCTTTAACCCCCATCACCCTGGTGCGCTCCCTTTTGTCTCCCATTCACCTATAGCCCTATCAACTGCTGCATCATGTTCATCATGAGTTTCCCCTACCTCAACATCTGTTGGTTGGCTCTCAACAATTCCTCTGAAATCTGGTTTTGGCCCCCTTGTCTAGGTTGCTTGTTGTCCTCCTGATTTTCCATGTGCCCCCTGATGTTTTCCACCTCTGTATCAGAGAATGGGTCACATTCTCCCTCTCTATGTTGCCCCTTGCCTCTACCTCTACCTCTGCCTCTATGTTGATACACTGCTCCCGTAAACAACCCTATCATCACCTGCTTTCAAGCCCACATCTAGCCAGGAACATACTCTGATACCACTGTAATATTCCTATTGGAAAATTAACAATGATAATCAAGCAAATGAAACACATTGAACACAATAAAAATTTACACACATTAGAGAACCAAGAACGAGGCAGAAATACACGAAAATGGGCCAATTTTATTATATATATGGAGTACAATATGGATTGGAATGAGTGCACCTAGGCTTGCTTAGAGCAAGCTACAAGCCGTAGGTGGATGAGTATCAACTACCCAGATGATGCAAAAAGGGCTTCCCAAGAAATATTTGCACTGGCCCTTGAAGAAGTGCATTGTTGGCTGAATTGGGACCATTGTTTAACCCCTCAAATTTGCCTAGAAAATCTGCCAAATTATTTCTGAGATCCTTATCCAAAACCCAGAAAGGGTTTTCCCTAGTTTGTACCCTCCAAATTTGACCCCCAAAAGCTTGGTCCTTCTCCACTACCAGAAAATGTCACCTTTAATAGATATTGTGTTTGATGCCCCTCAAAAGGGCCATTGTTTAACCCCTCAAATTTGCCTAGAAAATTCTGCCAAATTATTTCTGAGATCCTTATCCAAAACCCAGAAAAGGTTTGCCCTAGTTTGTACCCTCCAAATTTGACCCCCAAAAGCTTGGTCCTTCTCCAGTACCAGAAAATGTCACCTTTAATAGATATTGTGTTTGATGCCCCTCAAAAGGGCCAGAAACTCTCCATAAATCCCCTCCAATCAGATTCCAAATAACCCCAGCTCCTCAATCCCTCTCTCAAGCTATCCCACACTCAGCCCCAACAAAGGACTGCACTGTCTTGGGCAAGATGACGCAGGCCCAATGACCAAAAATTCACGCTGCTGTAAAAGGCACCCTCTACACCTAAAAATCCATCCCCTTTCACCTGAAATTTGGTCAAGAAATTTCTCCGCAATAGTAGAGCCTCTAACTCCAGCACCACACTCCAAAAAGAACTTTGTGGCTCCTTTCCTGCGTTCCAACTGTGCCAGAAATTCGTGGTACCTGCGTGGTATCTCTCCCCAGCCTCCAAAGAAAGATGAAATTGCTTCCTAGGTTGGCACTCGAAGTCCACCAAAGAGAGGTTGAGATTCCTCCTTGGGAAACTCTTGTGCTCAACAACACTATGTAACTCAGCTAAACAGTTAGAGTAACAATAAGATTTCAAATGATCAAAAGCCCCAAATGATGCTACCTTCCTCCTATTTATAATAGCTGCCCCCTTCCTTCATGTGGGCCCCTTCACTAAGCAATTCGAGCTCCCTCCTTAGCCATTCAAATTTCCCAACAAGGAAGTGTGTATTTCTTGGGAAAGTGGCCCCAACATTCCACTAAGGAAATGATTTCGACACCCTTGTCCAAAGTGTTATTCTCCAAAATTGCCTTAGGCCCCAAAATTGCTTCTTGCTTTCTCTAAAGGTACCTCTGGTAGTAGCATGTCATTCAACGTCTTGTAGAGTATCATGAAGCCAAAGTGGTCTCTTCTTGGCAAGCGAATCACATGGAGGAGCATGCAAAGGGTCCATAGGCTCCATGGGGTCATCAACAACATCTTTCTCCGTCTCGGGTACAAAAGGACCTTCTAGTGGGTCCATGGTGTTAAATTTTGCAATTTTGCAATTAATTATCTTAGATCTTCAACCTTTAAGAGCAGACAGTAACGAATAGCCATATAGAAGACAATCAATAAACAAAAGACAACAGATTTGGTCCAAGACCAGGGAAAAACCCCATTGTGGGGGAAAACCCTTTAAGAATGTTCTTCAATTAGATCTTCATCAAATGTTCAACATAGATACAAAAACAGAGTGCAAAACCCTTTTCTCAATGGAAACAACATTACCCCTTTTCAAACTAGGACAAATATTCTAAAGTGATGGATCTGATCACAAATGTAGAATAACAGATCCTTTAATCCTTCAACAAAGATTACAAGTGTGAATAGTTGATCTGTAAAAACTAATACAAGGGAGATCTGCCACCAATGATAATACAAGATAGAGGTCTTGCCAATAATACTAAATCTGCCAAACAATAATGCAAGAAAGAAATCTCCCAAAATGCGAAAGAGAAATCTCCACTAGATCTGCTAATGATGAAACGAAATAACAAGCTTTCAATAAATATGCTAACATTGAGAGAGATAAAACACTGATGCAAGGGCTTTATCACGAATTCGAAAGAGATCACCAATGATGACAAGAGATCTGTCACTGATAATCAGAGGTGTGCCACTAATAATAAAGGATCTACCAATGCTGATAAGAGATTTGCCATTGGTAATCAGAGATCTGCCACTGATAATAAGAGATCTGCCAATGATGATAAGAGATCTACCACTGATAATCAGTGATCTACAAATCTACAATAGATCTGCTAACAATAAGAGAGATAAATTATTGATGCTAGGGCTTGATCACCAATACGAGAGCTAGATCACCAAAGAAAGAGAGAGAGAACTCGATGTGTTGCAAATGAAGACTTATCTTCAATATATAGGAATCTTTGAGATAAAATCCCTAACTCAAATTAGGTTTTTGGAAGCTTCTAGACTGATACATTTTTGCACATGTCAAATTAGATCACTTAAGTGATTTTACTTTGCACATGTCAAAATAACTTTATAAAACAATTTCGAAATAACTTTTGCACTTATAAAAATAATTTTCACTTGAGAAATAATCGCTTCAAGGGTGAAAGGGGTTAACTCATAAAGTGTTTTTCGAGGGAAATTTCTCCCTTAGTTGCACAAAATTTAACACATGTCATCATCCTTCTTCGCAACAGGAGGTGGAGGAAATTCCCTTGCTTTTCCAAGGGACACATCTTCATCGAAAGTTACATTCTTGCTAAACTCGATTTTCCTTTGACTAGAAAAATATATTGTAAAAGCTTCAAAATTTCCACAATATCCAAGAAACATACCTTTCTTTACGGTGGCTTCCAACTTGTTCCTCTTGTCCTTTGGCACATGAAAGTATACGGGGCAACCAAAAACTCTCAGATGACCAACATCGGGCTTCACACTTGTGAACTCTTCTTCGAGAGTCTTGTCACCTAGGGCTTGATGAGGAATCCTCTTTTGAACATATACCGTTGTATTTGTAACTTCTCCCCAAAGGAACTTCGATAATTTTTTATCATGCAGCATAGTTCGGGTAACTTCCATGATGGACCTATTCTTTCTTTCAGCCACACCATTTTGCTCACGATTATATGGTACAATAGTCTCCCTCTTGATTCCAGCCTTCTTGCAAAAAGTCAACAAACTCATTTGAAGTATATTCTCCACCATTGTCGTACTTGAAAACTTTGATTCTCTTCCTTGTTTGATTCTTTATCAGTGCTTTGAATTCCTTGAACATGTCAAATGCTTCGTGTTGAAAAGCATAACTAGGTTCAGTCTTCATAATGACATGTAATATTGACTTTTGTAATTGATATAATAAAGGAAATAAAATTATATTTGTAGGCCTTGCTTCATGGGTTTCATGAGCAAGTGATTTTATTTTAGGTGGCTCCCATTGAGAGCCTTAGGATTTGTTATTAAAGTCAAAGAATTAATGTCATGTATGAAGAGCTCTTCTTTAGCATATGTAAAATGTATAGGAGTCAATCTGGTGTCTAGAAAGCTCTCCAAAAGACAAGCACAATCCTCTTGACTTGATGTCGGCTTGCAATATGAAGAAAATAACTTATGTCGGTTCACCCAAATGTCACACCTATTTGGATGCTAAATTCGGCTTATAAATGGTTGCACCACTCTAAATAAGCAAGGGGCTCTTCGCATTTACACAATTCAGTTTTGCATCACTCTCTGAAATTCAGGTGAACAAAATAGTAGTAAGTTCGGATCATAGTTCGGATGTTGAGGAAGAAGCTTGGATATTTAAGGAAGGGACAACAAGGATTGGGTTTGGGCTTATCACAGAAAACAAAAGTTCGTTCTGATTTGAATGTTTCGATACTACAACAACACAAACAAGGACATATATATACTCCAATATGATGCTAGAGAAGACTATAGTTCAGTAATTCTAGAAGGCTGGATCTTTATGATGTACGAATAGGATCACAGTTAAGAGGAGTTCAAATCTCTCTAAATTTGATAACAAAATGCAGAAGACAATCTCAGTAAGGAAGGCCTCGGTTATATGACAACAAGGAGATCGCATAGTAAAGAAGATCTCAGTATGAAGACAATGATAAGATCTCAGTGATGATATAAAGGTCCATGCGGAAGAGGAGACAAGAAGAAGAGTGTCTATCAAAGAGGACTTGTGTCTTGGTCTTGGAGTGGCTGAATAGGTCAAGGGTCTTGGTCTTGGTATTCGTCAATTGGGATCTTTATAAGAAGAATTTGTGCTGGTTTTCCTCTCAAAGAGTGAAAGGTTTTGGCCCTGGCTTATAGCCTACATGTTGTGTCTCTTGTCCATTTATGTTAATGCATTGGTTATTGTTTGATGAAGAAGAACACTAAGAATAAAATGTAAAGACGATCCTAATCTACAAGTAAAAAGCATTCACAAGCAGTCACTAATGGAAGAGAAATAAACTAATACTAATGCCCTAGATTTCTCAACACTTTGTTCTTGTGCTTCAAATAAAATATCCATGTTTTCCTGGAGAAGTCATCAATACAAATTATATAGTAGAGGTAGCCACCCAGGGAGTGCACAGGCATGGGTCCACATAGGTCGGAATGAATGAGCTGTAGAATATCACTGGTCTTGCTTTTGCTGTAGGGGAATGGTCCCCTTGACTTCTTTCCACTGTCACATCTTGGACATACCCATCATGGCTGGATTGAACATCAGGCATCCTAGAAACCATCTTTTTTACTTTTGGTAGGACTTCATAATGGAGATGTTCCTATTAGTTTTTGGTAGCATCACATGTGCTCTAGCCATGAAAATTGGTGTAAGGCACATGATTTCTAAAGAACACAGAAACCGTTTTGTGAAATTCCACTCTGATTGTATTTTATTAAAATAATTAATATTTTTAATGGGGTTCCTAAGTCTAAACTCAGGAAAATTAAAGTATTAGTGGGTATTAATCAAATATGGGTGAGAATGTTCTATAAAGCGGATCAAGTCAAGTTCTTAATATTAGCTGTTGATTAGAGACTTAATCTCGATCGTTGAAGTCTCAATGAGAAAAGTATAAGGAGGCTTGGGGTTCATTTAGAAACACAGACGGAGAGAACAAATTGATCTAGAGTTCGATTTATGGGGCTAGGAAGCTAAGAAATTCGAACTAAGTGATTGTTTTGTAGTAGAGGGGTAGGTATATAGTTCGGGAATACTGGGCAGAGAGGCGGAGAGCCACTAGTGTATGCAGCGCAACACCTAGAGGGACTGACGTTAGACTAGTCTGGGCCCACACACGCCTGATGCTGAATCGGGGAGAGCCAGCGCAAAGGAGAAGCAGCCCTCACACAAAAATTCAGAATTTTGTTGGGGCGCTGCTAGAAGAGTCGGGGAAGGTTGACGCAGAAGCTCCAAGAGGAAAAAGAGACAACGCAGAGTTGACGCAGAACTTGTAAAGTTGACATAAGGCCTACGCATGGCCACCGTAGAGATAACCAAGGTTAGCCAATTCTACTGCCAGATTAGTCGGAAACTGTTGGGTGAAGTGAGGTAATCTCACTCAGTTTTCGCCATTATATTTTTCTCTGTAACTGGATTGCTAGAAGGGAATCCAACATTGTATTCAAAACTATTGCTTAACAACATAAAACCCTCAGAGCTACTGCACCGGTTTTCCCGCATTGGGTTTTTCCGAGGACTATTTTGTCCAAAAATAACAGTGTCCTATGTATCTTGTTCTTTGCTCAGTTTCTTGTTTCATGTAATCAAATTAAATTGGTGTAGGTTGCAGAAGTAATTTCTTCATTATTTTTTTTCAGAAAATAACTTGATAATGTATATTAAAATCAAGTAGGAGAAGTAAATTTAGTTTTGTTGTAGTAGGGGTTCCTTGAGTGTAGGAATTTTCGCAGTTCTAACCTTCGGTGCCATAGCTTACTTTGATGATTAATATCGTGGACCATTTCTCGTAGTGGTCTTCCATTGAGTCTATAGAGTCCTTCAATTCTAGATCCCAAGGTGAAAACATCTCTCGTGAGAAATTCCACAGGCCAAGTAAGGAACTTTCTGTGAAAATTCCTACACTCAAGGTGTTGATTTTGGGATAGCATTAGATGTGCTCTAGCTCTGAAATTTTGTGGAGGAGCTACAATACATAATATCTCCAAGACCCAAAAATCGTTTGGAGAAATTCTACCTAGATTGTGAGTTATTAAAATAATTAATATTTTTAATGGGGTTCCTAAGTCTAAACTTAGGAAAATAAAAATGTTAATGGGTATTAATAAAATATGGGTGAAAAGCTTCTAAGAGACGAGGATCAAGTCTGTTTTAATCTTAGCCATTCATTAGGGACTTAATCTCGGTCAATGATTCATCAACAGGAAAAGTATAAGAGGAGGCTTGAGGCTCAGTTGGAGAGACACTGAGTGATCAAATCAGTTTGATTTTTCTGGGGTGAGGTTTGCTGAGAAAATCGAACTAGTGATCTGAGTTGCAGTGAGGGGCGGAAGCACAGAGTTGGATTGGAAAGGAGTTCCGAGCCAAGGAGCTCCAGGCAGAGAGGCAGCAACAGCATCAGAGAGGCAGCGCAGAGGCCTACACAACCCAGGAAGGGGCTGACAAAAGAGCTAACGCAGGCCAAGAGGGTCTCTTGCAGTGGCAGTGTAGGATAATCGTCAGAAGTTTGAGATTTTTCTGGAGAAACTAGGTTCTGAGCCGGGAGGGTTGAACAAAAGTCTTTCTTCAACAAATCGATCCAGCGGAAGGGGTGACGCAGTCTCCCAGAGGCAAGACGCTGGCCCAAGCAGAGATTGTGCTGGGATTTTCGCAGTGCTTGCCGGAGTCAAGCCACTCAACGGATCAATTGTGACTTGGAGAATGAGGTAAACCCTCGTATGTATTTCTTGTTGCCGATATTTCTCTTAAATGTTAGCGAGTGTGAGATGCAACCTGTTGTACTCAGATTCTTCTTGCTTAATAATACAAACCCTCTATTGGCTGCATCATTTTTCCCGCATCGGGTTTTTTTGGGGCCATGTTGTCCAAAAATAACGGTGTCCCTTGTGTGTTTGTCTCATATTTGTTTCAATTTATGATTTGTAAGTCAATGTAGTCTGCAGTAGTGTTTTTCATCACTGTTTATAAATTAAATAACTTTTTGAATGTAATAACTAGTAGGAGATGATAAACCAGTGATTGCAGTAGAATTTTTGAAGTGTAGATTCATAAATTTTCACATGGTATCAGAGCATTGTAGATCATAGGACACTGAAGGCATCAGTGAGGAGATCCATGTTGATTTGGGGTAGCATCAAATGTGCTCTAGCCATGAAAATTGGTGGAGAAGCTAAAGCACATGAGATCTCCAAGACCCAAAAATGGTTTGGGAAGATTCTAACCAACTTGGGAGATATTAAAATAATTAATATTTTTAATGGAGTTCCTAAGTCCAAACTTATGAAAAATAAAATATTAATGGGTATTAATATGAAACTGGGTTAGAAGGTTCCAAAAGTCATGGATCAAGCCAAATCTAATCTTAGTCGTTGATTAGCGATTTAATCTTGGCCGTTGCAGGACCAACAAGAAAAGTATAAGAGGAGGCTTGAGGGTCAGTTGGAGAACACACTGAGAGAGATCAAAAACTCGATTTTCTGGGGTAGGGTTTGCTGAGGAAATTGAGTGAGTGATCAGAGTTGCAGCTGAGGGGCAGTGAATACATAGCAGAGAGGCAGAGTTAGTACCAGGAGGATTAGCGCAGATCCGGGAGAGGGACGCAGAGTCAGCTAGAGGCCACGTAGAGGCAACCAGGGGCTACGCAGAGCTAGAGAGGGCCAACCTATGAGACGCAGAGGGTCCAGGGGCTGACACAGAGGCTCCAAAAGTTGACGCAGAGCCCAGAGAGGCTGACACAGGGCCTAGAGGAAGCGTTGGGAGCATTTCGTGGGACAGACCTAGAGCTAGAGAGCCGAATAGGGTAATGCAGTCCATATCAGAGTGGCGCAGAGCAACAAAAGTTGCATTGTTGTTGTGGGATTGTTCATCCGGTGTTTTAGCTAGAATATTTGTCTCCGATTGAGAGGTACTATTGTCGAGGGCATTCTCTGTTGGGTGAGCCATATCTGGCCACCGGGTTGTATTATGAAACTGCATAATAATAAAATCCTTTGAATAGCTGCATTGGTTTTCCCGCATTGGGTTTTTCTGGGGACATTAGTCCAAAAGAAACGACGTCACTTGTGTGCTTGTTTACTTTCAGTTGATGATCTGTATGTGTTGATACTGTATTTGTATTTATTTTCAGTATTTACATTGTAAATAACTTGTTAAGTAATTGAACAAGTAGGAGGAAATAAATAAGATAGTATAGGAAGAATTTCTAACGGGTTAAATTTAGAAATTTCAACAATCAAGTGAATTTACTGCAGAGAAGCAACTGTCTCAAGTGACAGTGTTGTTTCAGAGGCAGAGGAGTAGTTGAAGGAGTGACGCAGAGGCTCACGTAGTGCCTGCATTAACATTTCGACTCTATAGAGGGTGATGTAGTACCTAGGAGCTCATGCAGTGACTGCATCAACTCTCTGGACCAGTGTAGAGCCTGAGAGGCTCAAATCAATCAGTTGTCGGGGTTGGAAGAGAAGTACAAATTCAATCTGAGAAGCAAGTGGGATGCTGTTGCTATTGGTGAAGAACAGTGTTTGAGGAGACAAAGCTGAGGCAGAGGGAGTCACTGCCTTAGTAGATTTCTTTCCAAAGAAATCTAGATCTGGGTTATTGAGCAACAACAAAGGAGGATTGGAGAGGAGTGATTCGACATTTGGCGGGAGGATTTCCGTGAAGGAAATCAGGACTCATAGGGAGTCTAGAGGAGCTTGTTCCTTAGAGGATTTCTAGCGCCGAAGAAATCCAAATCCGTATCTTGCTAGAGTAACAACAGGAGAGGGAGAAGAGAACCAATCCTACACTTGTTTGAGCAGAGATGGCTGCTAGTAGACTAAGGGATCATGACAGATTAGATGGAGCATCCAATTTTGTCATCTGGAAGGCCGGGATCTTGGCAGTCCTAGAAAAGAATCGCATCAAGGACTATGCCTTGAAGGTAGTTGTTGTTCCAGTTGACGCTGATCCGCTGAAGAAGTACGAGGAGGCCCAGGAGAAGGCTAAATGCATGATTCTAGATGGGGTCAAATATCATGTGGTCCCACACATTGCTAAGAGGTAAATAGCAAGGGAGATGTGGGAGACGCTGCCAACCTTGTACCAAGGAACTTCTGTTCAATGGAAGATGCTATTGGAGAATCAGCTGAGACAGTACCAGATGCAGAAGCGAGAAGAGATCGATCCCTTCCTCCTCAAGTTGCAAGGGATTCGAGACCAGCTGACTTCTATGGGGTCTACACCAGATCTTGAGTTCATGGTTAGGATTGCCCTGAATGCAGTCATCGAACACTGGGAAACTTTTGTCCAAAGTATCTTGGGCATTGCTTCTCTCCCCAGTTGGGAGCAGATGTGGGTAGCTCTTCGACAGGAAGAGATCAGGAGGCTGACCAAGGCAGGGAGTAGTAACAGAGGAGCCTAGGTCAAGAAAGAGGAGGATGCAACTCTCGCATCATCGGGACATCAAGGGCAACAAAAAAGGAAGAAAAAGGATATATCCAAGGTCAGATGCTTCAAGTGCGGGGAACTAGGACATTTTACCACTCAGTGCCCTCGGAAGAAGGGCAAGGAAGAGGCTTCTGACTCGAAAGTTGCTCTAGCGAAAGCTGACAAGGAGGATGATGACAAGGATTGTGCCATGAGTGCTCATGCACCTCTGGAGAAGAGGTGGGGCGACATCGAACTGTAGTCAGGAGGACTACACAGGGGTAGGATCCTTGAGGTGCCCAAACTCTTGGATCACATATGGCTACGGGAGCCCTTAACGGCAGTAGTAGAATGACGAGAATCAGTTGGTGCGAGGGATGATGGAGAAACAGTGGCAAAGATAGAGTGCCAGAGTCTGAAACAGCGTGTTGTATGTCTGAGATGATAATGGTCAGCTATCATGCCAGAGCATCTAAAATGTTTTGGATGTTTTGTTTTAATTTTGGAGGACCAATGTATGAAACATATTTATAACAGTGATGTCTAACCTTTTTGAATAATGCTAATACTTAAACAAAGGGATACTATTAAAATCCACATAGTGATTAAGCTTATCTGGTGATAAGTAGAAATAGAAAGATGATATGACTATTACAGTTTTCAAATAGAAAATCAAATAACCATAAGTAAGAAAAAGCTTCAAACAATGTTCAGAAAGTTTTAACAAAATATGCCCAAGATTACACAGAGATTGATAGTTTTATGATTTAGAGGGAATTACTTAAAAAATAGTTTTTGTAATTCATTCTCTTTAAAGATGATCACTTCAAAGAGTTTCTAAGAGTAATTGAGACACAACTGCTCGTACCTGGTTATCTTTGTAAAACTGGAAAAACTTACAAGGAATACGAAACTGTATGAATCAAAATTTAGAATCCTTTGCTTTGCAATTAGTGATTCAGAAAAAGTTGAGTACATTTAGTGCTTACAAATGTTTCTTCAAGGGTGCAACCCTTAATAACTCGTGAAAGAGAGTTATTTATACAAGTTTAGTGTTAAGAAAATATCTTAAACAAATTTACAAAAATAGCTTAATACAAAATCAGAAAAATGAACTGATAGTCGATCTGTCACTATTTTGCTGTTGAACTGTTGATCACTGTTCCCCAAAATTTTGAATGTTGTTGATCTGTTGATGACCGTTCCCCAAAATTCTGAATGTTGTTGATCCTTCTTTCAGTCGAGTAAATCAGTTAACTATTCCCAGTGTTTTTCATCTGGGATAGATAACTTAATTACCCTTCGATAAACCTCATCTATTTCTGTATATTTAGTAAGTAGGTTGTACTAAAAATATGTGTTTTACTTCATTAAGGATGAAAAAGGTATCTCAGAGTGCGTTCAGCACAAGACTTGGTGTAGCTGTACCCTTTATATTTGAAACTGTAGCTGCATTGGATGTAACCTCTCTGAGCTTGCGGACATAGTCTTCAATAGGCATTAACTTATCATTTATCACAAATATGGAGGGCAAACCCTTGTTGGTCAAGGGTTCTAGCCTACTGAAAAAACGTAACTATGACATTGACACTACTGCACTTTTCCTTCAACTGAAGAATGAGATTTTTCTTTGTAATAACTTTCTTCACTTTCAGTATGGTTGCTATCCTATCATCAATACCCAATTCTTCAAGCTCATAGCTGTCTTTAGAATTCAAAAACTTGATTATTTCAGTGGTTGTTTCTGGCTTGTCCTCAAGTTCATTTGAGATAGTTTCAATAGCTTCTTGAGATTTTTCCAACAAGTCCTTTTGATAAAAAAATTATTCTGATATAAGCCCAGATATCTTTGATTGATTCAATAATTTCCCCCCATATATTGTCCTTTACTAAACCCAATGTATTTTTGAGGTAAGAGTCTTAGACTTCTTTATGCAATCTCTCAATTTGACCTCTTGCCCTCTGCAATTCAACTGCATGTGAGCTCTCTGCAACTGCTTTCAGGTGTTGTAGTTCCTTCAGCTGATCCTACAATTTCTTAATTTCCTTTGTCTAAATAGACAGGTTGCTATTGTGCCTGAGGCAGAAACTGTAGTTATAGAGACTGCTGTAAGAGGAACTACATCCATTGGAATATTGGCCTTTTTCACAGCTTCCTCTTTCTCTTTGACAAGTTTTTCCATTTGTTCCTCCATCTCTTTTATTTGCAGATTTTGTTCCATAATGAGTTTCATCATGTCTGATTTCTAAGTCTCAGTTTCTTCAATTTCTTTAGTCATTGGGTCCTTTGAAGTTGGCAATTTGAGTTGCTTCCTTAATGCTGAAATCTCAACATTTTTCTTCTTGACAATTTCTTCTGTAGCATTTATATCGAAGGGATCATATCCCATCTTCAGCGCCAGATCTTCCAAAGCTCTCATCTTGGTGTCTTTTGCCAATGAGGAAACTTTTTCAAGCTTGAGCTGTAATTGTGTATTAGCCAAGGTGACCTGCAACTTTGACAGACTCATAGTAGTGTTAGTTAAAGTGGAAGAGATCATTTGGCCAGTCTGTTTGAGCATCTTAATTTGGTCAATTGGATGTACATCTTTAACATTGAAATGAAAGGAAGTTTGCTTATGGTAATGTGCAACAGTTATGGGTTGTGGAATTTGAGCTTGTAAGAAAGCCATCTGGATTTTACCCTTTTCAGAGTCAAACACTGAAAGAAGTCTGGCTTGAGAACTGGAAGAATGTTTCCAGAATTGAGTATAAGTGCTCAACTTTAAATCCTCATTTTTCTTCTTAATTTCACTAAAAACATGAAAAATATCATCTTCTTGGTTTTTATCCTTCTGACTGCCTTCGCTGGTCTGAATCACCTGTTGTTCATGAGATGTGGTGGAATGAATGGGACGCTGATTAGACTGTCCACCAGATTGTATGAAAACAGATGTCTCTCCAAGTTTGTCAAATGTTCCTTTCTGTGACTCATTAGTTGCACTAACCTTCAAAGAGAGCCTAGGACTCTTTTTTTGTGCACAATTCTAAAGCCTCTACTTAATACTTCAGTTGTAGGGGATGACTATTCTTCCCTTCCTCGTTTGGTTGTCTTTTCCTGTGCAAGTGGAGTTTGTATATTTGAAGTAGAGACTGCCTATTCTTCAACTTCTTGAAGGGTGTTTTCCTTCCATTCTAACACATTTTTATATTGCTCAATTTTAGGCTTGGCTCTGTGATGATATGGAGTAAATTTACTTTCTACTCTTTGGGTCATAAGACCAAGTAAAGCTGAGGCCAAACTTCATCTCTTTCAATAAGTTGTCTACTTTTTCTCCTGCTGCTCTAGTGTTACAGATGAATGGACCAGCCTGAGTCTTTAGCTTAAACTGTGATTTCTTCTTTGCAGCCACAAAATGCACTTCATTTGCATTGAGCATCTGCGTAATATATTCTAATGCAAAAATTCTCATAGGGAGGTACTTAGGCAACTTATAAGGTGGAAGATCACAGCCATAGACTATGATCTTTGTATAATTTTGGTAAAGGTACCAATTTCCTGTTGTGGTTTGGTCAACTAGCTGCAAAACTTTTACAATTTCATCACTAATTTTTGGTTTTGGAGTGTTGCTCAGAAGATTAATGGCTGGATGAACAAACAATTCTATGAAATGTTTATGTGAAAATTCTTTCTCCTTCATTCCCATAGAAGTCCAAAAGATCACTGATTGATGGTTCCCTTGTTCATCTAGCTTCTGCAAAGTGAATGGAAACTTGTCTCCCTGAAAATAGATAAAAAGATATGCAAGTACTGAAGCATACTTGAATACCTTTTGAGTATTGAACTAGACAAATTGTTCATGAATGGCCTCAGCTAGAAATTGACTAAAGTTAAAAAGAACAGTGGGTTTGGAACCAGCAGAAAAGATAGACAAGAAACTGATGATGGCTTCATCTATATATTGATCAGAATAGTAACCAAGAAGATAAGAGAGAATGGTGATCATTTTCTTGGTTCTGTCTGGGAATATAGATGAATCATAGGGAGGTTTTCTTTTAGGCAGAGGACTATCTACAACTAGGAAAAGTTCTAGAGTTTGAGCTCTTTTATGAAATCCAGTTTCTGATAGGCTTTTGTTAGGCTTTCATGAGAAAAAGGAGTGTTTGGCACAATAGTTGGGGCCTCCAACATCTGGTCAATGGATTGAGCATTGATGGAGCACAGGATTTCTCCTGTAGGTGAGATAATAGCTCTTTGACTGGGGTCATAAGATGCATGACATTTTCTGACAAATTCAGGTGCTCTGTGGGTTTGAGGGAAGATGTAATGAGGAAGATGGGAGTCCCAAAGTCCAATTTCGTCCATTTGATTGACGAATTGGTCCTCCATCCAGCAATAGATCTCAAACAAGTCAAATTTGGACAAGGACTCATGGATTTTATAGTATCTGTCAGCCAAGGGAATATGATGGAAATCAACTTGTGGATGAATGAGAGGATTTGGGGTTTCTGCAACTTCCTTCCCCTTAGGAGGCATTCTGGTGATTGGATTACAAACTGAAGGTGACAAAAATGGGAAGAATTCGGTTGAAATACAATGATAACAAAAAAACAGTATAATTGAAATAGATTGAGTGAACCTAGATGCCGACATGCTTGTAAACGGGACAAAAAGTTTGCTTGAATGCTAAATTTGTTGTTTTCGCTGTAAGCTACAAGTATCCAGTGATCAATTGAGTTACGGGAATGCACTGTGTAACAGTTTTTATGAAAGAACAGGGTTTATAAGGCATAAAATGGAGCGGCTCTGTTAATCAACGACGAAATTCGTATTAACTCTCCAATGGGACTAAGAAACGAATTGATGGAATATTGATTTGCAAGGGGTGGCGAATTAAATGGATAACGGGCAGACAGGCGGAAGATTGCTCCACGTAAGGATGATGGGATAGAGGAAGTGACGTGGGTATTGATGTAGACAATGACGTGGGAGCGGCGGTGACAGAGGATGCCGAAAACCGCGTTTAGGGGTGAGTTTGGGCGGTAAGCAGTTTGGGATTTTAAGTCCCAAACAACTAGGAGCGGGGGTTGGCAGTTTTGGAAGGCAATTTCTAAAACTGCCGACTTCGGACCCCACCCTGCTGATAACGTTTGCACTGCAAGGGAGAGTTGAGGAGCAATATAAGCCGTCAGATTGGAGGGAGATGCGAGGGATGAAGGAAAATGGAGGGAGTTTAATGGAGTGAGGTGGATGTGATAGGTGTGGGGTTTCTTGGCGAATCAATGGATAAAGCGTGAATAACATTGAGATTTAGCAAATTATGGCTAGTTAAAACCATTCGTTACATGTACATATATCCAATGTTTTAACTTAGGATAAAAATCCTATCATGCTCCAATTTCATTTTATTTCTCTTCCTACCCTTAACTTTCCTAACATTTTTTGTAATCTTAGTCACCCGAGTGCATTTAGACTAGCAACTCAACATTTTCCTTTTAATGATTAATCTACTTCTATCCCTTATTCCTTCCATTGGCTCAGATTAAACTCTTGAGCCAATTTTATTTGCTACCTATTAACAAACAATTTAAATCTAATCCAATCATGATTAAACTGTACGATTGGATTGTATGAACTAGTGTGGCATTTAAACAATCTGCACACAACTTTATTTGCAAAAATAAAATTGACTAAAAGTAGTGGCATTTGGATGTGCAACACTTTCAAAATTTATTATATTTTCTTTTATTTCTAATCTAACATTTTATTTGTTGCCTTCCTTTTTTAGGGCATCTATTCTAACATTTTATTTGATATGGACTTATTCATCAAAATATTCCTAACATTTTGTTTCTTTATTCTTTTTTCATCCATATCCTAACTTAACATTTTCTTAAAATATATTTTCATTTTTTTGAACTAATAAATGCTAACTTACCAAAATCAAACAATGCTACAACACAGCGCAGTCGAGGTTGCAGTAGTGCAGGAGGCACATAGCAGATTGTAGCAGCGTAGTAGCAGCAGAGGGTCAACAGAGATTAGCAGCAGAGGTAGTTTCAGCATCACGGGTACCCGGATTGACCAACATGTCAGCTTTTGCGTGGATTTTTCAATTGCTTACTTCTTAGCAACTGAGTTGCAGTGCAACAATTAGCAGTGGCAGTGCTATGGGCAACATAATGCAGCATTTTGAGAGGGAGATGCAGTAGAAATGTAGCAGTGGCAGTGTCAGTGTCATGGGCAGTAGTACAGGATGCAATAGTGCAATGGAAGAAGGGCAGCAGGCCAAGCATTAGCAACAAAAAGGACCAATGTCGTGGATCAGTGTGATGCTTCTATTGGAAGTATTGTTAGAGCACATTCCTTGCTAAGAGGGAGTGTTGATTTTGGGGTTGCATCGGATGTGCTCTAGCTCCGAAATTTTGTGGAGGGGCTGTTGAAGTTTCTAAGTTTACTTAGTTTAGAAACCTGTCATGCACTTTTTCTGATTTATTCCTACCTACTTGTTATTTTTCTTTAACAAGTTATTTACAAAGTAAACACTGAAAATAAACACCAGTGCTGCTCAACATATTACAAATCATCAACTAAAAGAAATAAGAACAAACACACCACATGACACCATTATTTTTGGACCAATCTCTCTAGAAAAGCCCAATGCAGGAAAACCGGTGTAGCTATCTGAGGGTTTTCTTATTAAGCAATATCAGAGTACAATCTGGGTGCCGTAACTGGCCTACCCAACAGAGAATTTCCTTAGCAACTATACTTCAAAGTTTGAGAGAAATCTCTTGGCTGAAACCCCGAAAACCCTTTGGCAGCTCCTTAGCACAAAACTGCTCCTGCAACCCCAACGTCTGCCCAATCTGGATTACGTCAGCTCCTCTCAGTCTCACACTGGCCTTGCGTCAGCCCCAGGAGGCCCTCCGTCAGCTCTGGGAGCCTCTACGTCAGCTACGTTGGCGCTTCAGGTGCTCTGCGCAACACTTGGCTGCCTCTACATAGCCCTACGTGAGCCCTTGTAGGCTCTGCGTCACCCTCCTTGGCTGCTGCACTGCTCTCCTGGCACAATCTCTGCCTTCTCTATTCCTCTGTACTCAATGCCCCTCAGTTGCTCTCCCAATCACTGATTCTATCTCTCTTAGCAAACCCCGTTCTAGAGAATAAAATCACTGATCATCTGGTGTAACCTCCAAGTGATCCTCAAGCCTCCTTTTATACTTTTCCTGTTTACATCTCAACGGCCGAGATTAAGTCCCTAATCAACGACTAAGATTAGATCTGGCTTGATCCATGTCTTTTGGACCACTCTAACACAGATTCATATTAATACACATTAATATTTTATTTTCCCTAAGTTTATACTTAGGGACTCCATTAAAAATATTAATTATTTTAATGTCTCTTGATCTATTTAGAATCTACCCAAACCCTTTTTGGGTATTGAAGATCTCATGTGCTCCAACCTCTCCACCAAATTTCATGGCTAGAGCACATTCGATGCTACCCCAAATCAACAGGGGCTAGAATACACAAGATCTCTCGAAAACCCAGAAGTCATTTGGAGAAATTTCGCTCGAATTGTGAGTTATTAAAATAATTAATATTTTTAATGGGGTTTCTAAGTTTAAACTTAGGAAAATAAAAATATGGGTGAGAAGCTTCTAAGAGATGAGGACCAAGTCTGTTTTAATCTTAGCCGTTGATTAGGGACTTAATCTCGGTCATTGATTCATCGACAGGAAAAGTATAAGAGGAGGCTTGAGGGTCAGTTGGAGAGGCATTGAGTGATTAAATCAGTTAGATTTTTCTAGGGCGAGGTTTGCTGAGAAAATTGAACTAGTGATCTGAGTTGTAGTGAGAGAGGCAGAAGCAGAGAGTTGGATCGGAAAGGAGTTCCAAGCCAAGGAGTACCAGGCAGAGTGGAAGTAGTAGCATTAGAGAGGCAATGCAAAGGCCTACGCGACTCACGCAGATCAAGAGGGTCTCTTGCAGTGGCAGTGCAAGATAATTGTCAGAAGTTCGAGATTTTGGCGGAGAAGCTAGGTTCTAAACCGGGAGGGCTGAACAAAAGTCTTCCTCCAGCAAATCGATCCAATAGAGGGGGTGACACAGTCTCCTAGAGGCAAGACACTAGCCCAAGCAGAGATTGCGCTGGGATTTTCGTAGTGCTTGCCAGAGTGAGGCCACTTAGTGGATCAACTTTGACTTGGAGAACGAGGTAAACCTTGTTGATTTTGGGTAGCATCGGATGTGCTCTAGCCTTGAAATTTGGTGGAGAGGCTAAGGCACATGAGATCTCCAAGACACAAAAATCGTTTGGAGAAATTCCACCCAGATGAAGAGATATTAAAATAATTAATACATTTAATGAGTTCCTAAGTCTAAACTTAGGAAAATAAAAATATTAATGTGTGTTAATGTAATATGGGCGAGAAAGTTCTAAGTGACGAGGATCAAGCTAGTCCTAATCTTAGCCGCTGATTAGGGACTTAATCTCGGTCATTGAATCATCAACAACAAAAGTATAAGAGGAGGCTTGAGGGTCAGTTGGAAAAACACCAAGTGATCAAAGAATTCGATTTTTTGGGAAGAGGTTTGCTAAGGAAATCGAGTTAGTGATCAGTTGCAACTAGGGGTAGTTTAGTGAGGGATTTCCATTCGAGGCTGAAGAATACATAACAGAGAGGCAATGAAGTGTTGTAAGAGACAACGAAGGCCCTAGAAGGGTTGACGCAAAGACCGTGGGAGCTGACGCGGAGGACGCAAAAGGTCGTAGAGGCTGACGCAGAAGTTGTAGAGGGCTTCAGAGTCAACGTTGGGGAGATTCTGTGGGGTAGACTGGGCGTAGATCAGTAGATTCTGAGCCGGGATATAGTGACGCAGCTCCTGGGGGGGTGACGCAGTTCCTGGGCAGTGCTTGGAGCAGCTTTTGCTGTCCAACATAGGGAACAGCCAGAGTCGTTGTGGGGTTTGATCATCCGGTTGTTGATTTGCTGGAATATCTGTCTTCGAATAGAGTTACTACTGCCGAGGATATTCTTTGTTGGGTGAGCCATTTTTTGCACCCTAGCTGTATTCACAAAATCTACTTAATAATACAAACCTTCTACATGCTGCACTGGTTTTCCCAAATTGGATTTTTTCGTGGACGATTGTCCAAAAATAATGGTGTCCCTTGTGTTATTGTTTCCGTTTATTTCAGTGCATGATCTGTATATCTATGAAGGCTGCAATAGTGTTTACTTCGATGTATATGCAATTAAATAACTTGTTAATGCAAAGAACAAGTAGGAGATTGTAAACCGATAATTGCAGTAGGGGTTTTTGATGTGTTGGATCGAGGAATTTTCACATGGTATTAGAGTGATTGCAGATCATAGGCGACTGAATTGACCAGCCAAGAAATCCAAAGAATTTGCAGCAAAAAAGCAGTTGTCCCAAGTGACAACGGTGTTCCAAAGCCAGAGACGCGGAAGGGGAGTGATGCAGCATAGAGAAGGTGATGTAGAGGCTCACGCATTGCCTGCGTCAACACTCTGAGCCAGGTGGAGGTGATGCAGTAGCTGGGAGGAGCCCATGTAGTAGCTGCGTTAGCTGTCCAGGCCAGCGCAGAGGTAGAGGGAGGTAGATCAAGCTTACGTAGTGCCAAGTCATCTTTTTGAGCCAGGAAGGATTGACACAGTGGCTAGGAGGAGCTGATCCAACGATCACTGTGATTGCGCAGCGTTAGAAGGGTTCAGATTCATCAGTTGTCGGGGCTAAGGGAGATGAGCAGATTTTGATTTGAGGAGTTTGTGGGACGTTGTTTCTGTCAGTGCAGATTAATGTCTAAGGATATTGAACCAAGGTAGAGGGAAGCACTACCTCGACAAATTTCTAGCCAAGAAATCTAGACAGGGTTGCAGTGGCAAAGGAGGATTGGAGAGGAGTGATTCGACAGTTGGCCGGAGGATTTCCGATAGGGAAATCAGGACTCAGAGGGAGTCTAGAGAACAGGAGCAGAGATGGCAGTGAACGGATTGAGGGATCATGACAGATTGGACGGGGCTTCCAATTTTGTCATCTGGAAGGCTAGGATCTTGGAAATCCTGGATAAACATCACATCAAGGACTATGCCTTGAAAACTGTACTTGTTCCAGTTGACCATGATGCTAATGAGAAGTATGAGGAGGCCCAGGCGAAGGCGAAATGCATGATCCTAGACGGGGTTAAGGATCATGTAATACCACATATTGCTGAGAAGTCAACAACAAGGAAGATGTGGGAGACTCTGACCACCTTATACCAAGGCTCTTCCGTGCAGCGGAAGATGTTATTGGAGAATCAAATGAGGTCATATCAGATGCAGAAAGGAGAGGAGATAGATCCATTCCTTCTCAGGTTGCAAGGAATTCACGACCAATTTACTTCCGCGGGGTCTACACCGGATCCAGAGTTCATGGTCAGGACTTCCTTGAATGCAGTTTCCGAGGAGTGGGATACATTTTTCCAAAGCATTTTTGGCAGAGTGACTCTCCCCAGTTGGGAGGAGATGTGGGCATCTCTTCGATAGGAAGAGCTTAGGAGATTGACCAAGACGTGGAGTAGCGATAAGGGAGTTCGAATCAAGAAGGAGGAGGAGGAGGATGTAGCTCTCGCATTAGCGGGACAACACGGGGTGCAGAAGAGGAAGAAGAAAGACATCTCCAAGGTCAAGTGCTTCAACTGTGGGGAGATAGGACATTATGCCTCTCAGCGCCCCAAGAAGAAATGCGAGGGAGAATCTTCTGACTCAAAGGCTACTCCAGCAAAGGCATAGAAGGATGTCGAGACTGATGATTATTGTGCCATGAGTGCTTAGTTGCCTCTGGAGAAGAGGTGGGGAGACTTGGAGTTGTATTCGAGAGGACTATAGAAGGAGGGGTAGGATCCTTGAGGTGCCCATACTCTTGCATCACATACAGCTACAGGAGTCGTTAAAGACAGTAGCATGATGACAAGTGTCGGGTGGAGCAAGGTGTGATGGAGCGACAAGGCAATGCTAGAGTGCAGAAGTCTATAGTAGCGCGGTGGAAGTTGCAGCAGTGCGAGAGGCACAAAAGAGGTTGCAACAACGCAGTGGCAACAGAGGGAGCACAAGATATCAGCAGACGTGGCTTCAACATCACGAGGCTTCCAGACTGACCAGGATGTCAGTGTTTGGGTGAAGTCAGTTACTTCTCGGTAACTGAGTTGCAGTGCAACAGTTAGCAGTGGCAATGCTATGGGCATCATGATGCAACATGTTGAGAGGGAGCTGCAGTATAGATGTAGCAGTGGCAGTGGTAGCAGCAACTGCAGTACAGGAAGCAGCAGTGGATGTGTGGAAGCAGTACAAGAAGCAACGATGCAATGGTATGCAAGGCTCTTCATGTCTTCCTGAGGTCTACAGTGGTCTACACGTCAGCTGCAATGGTCTCCAAGGCTCTTCTTGTCTTCCTGAGGTCTGCTACAAGATTCTTTAAAGGCTGCTCAAAGTCCAAGAGAGAAGCTCCAAACAATTTTAAATTGTGAAAATTTCTAAGACGAAATTCTATTTTAGTAATTGATTTATTTCTCCCACTTATCTTCCACAATAAATTATTTACAAAACCCTTCAGTAAACATCAAAATAAATTCTATTGCAGTTATCACATAATAGCATAGAGAAAATAACAATGATACACAAGCACAAGAATCAATCACATCAACACAGTTATTTTTGAACAATTGTCCCCAGAAAAACCCAATGTGGGAAAATCGGTGCAGCTAATGAGGGTTTATTTATTAATCTTCAGCAACAATCTCTTTACAAGGAACGATTCTACAGAATATAGAGACACTTCTGAGAGAAACACCTGAGACAAATTTTCTCCTCCTCCTGGAGAAGTTCTGACATCCTGGAGACCCTCTAACCTCCTCTGCATCACTTCTACGTCAGCCTGCATGATTACTGCGTCTCCAGCTGCGTTGTCTCTCTGATCTTCCCTTTGCACTGACTCTCGGATGCTCTGCGTCACCTCCTCCTCAGTCTCTGACTGATGTTGATGCCCTCCTCCTCCACCCTGCAACTCTCCCTTTGAAATTGAACTCCTCCTTGAGAATTGATTTCCCTCCGGTTACTGTGTATTTGCCCAATGTGTCTCCAAATGACTCTCAAGTCTTCTCTTATACTTTTCCTGTTGATGAATCAACGGCTGAGATTAAGTCCCTAATCAACGCCTAAGATTAAAACAGATTTGATCCTAGTCTCTTAGAAGCTTCTCACCAATATCTTTATTAATACCCATTAATATTTTTATTTTCCTAAGTTTAGACTTAGGAACCCCATTAAAAATATTAATTATTTTAATAACTCATAATTCAGGTGGAATTTCTCCAAATGATATCTGCGTCTTGGAGATCTCATGAGTTCTAGCCCCTCCACAAAATTTTGGAGCTAGAGCACATCCGATGCTACCCAAAATCAACACAAATATGCTCCAAAAACTACTTGAAGTCTTCTTCAAAGGCTGCTCAGGAATATCAAGTTTGTGCACTTCAAAATTATTCCAAGTCTGCCCTTAATGTGGTTTGAGCAGCTCGTCAAGGTCACAACCAACCCAAACTTGATAACAGTCTTCACTTCTTAGAAACTATAGATTACAGCTCCATGCCAATCTCAACTCGGACTTTGAGGACAGCTTGATCACCAACCTTTCTTCACATTAAAATTCGAACTTTGTTACAAAGGATCTCAGCCTCTTTTCACAGAAATTCTGCCACAGGCTTAGGCACTTTCTTACAGAGAACACACCACAGAAGATTCGGCCTTATTTCAGAGATAATCCACAAAGAAATTCGTTATTAAATCAAAGAAACTTTTCCATATGTCTGAAGTTGTATTCTGTTTTCTTGATCGTACACTTCTTGTGCTTCCTCAAATCCTAGTCCTTATCTTCTCTTCCTTGGCCCTGCCCACAGAAATTATGTATAGATTGGTCTTTTATTCTACAGAAGTAGATTGTAGATTAAAGCTCCTCTGAATGCCTAAGAAGCTTTCAAATCTTGCAAACAATGCTCAACAATGTGAATCCTTCCCCTATATTATGCTGGCACTATACCACCATAACAACACCTGCAAACAAACACAGTAAATAGATACTAAACAAGCAGGTCCCATCAAGTTGACTGAAAGAGATATTGAACCAAGTAGCCGTAATAGAACCGTGATAATATACTGTTGGAGTTCGAGTGCCACATTCATGTGCACACAATTCAGTCCTGTACATAGAGGACTCGCTACAGGGAATATAGCTCAGGTTTTTTGCACTTTTGTCATAGATATACTTCAGAACTTTCGCTCCTCTGTATGCCTCAGATTCGAGTTGCTTTTCTTATTTGTGCTTGATCGAATTGGATGCCCAAATGAGGGCAAATTAGGTTCTATTTATACTTTTTCAATGATGAAGGGACACATATTTTTGAGGAGGCGGACATATCTTTAGTAGAGGAGCCGACTTGTTCTTAGGAGCCCAAAAGATTGGAAACCTGCTTTTGGACACTTTTCATGAAGGCACACTCTGCAGCCCTTTTTGACCTAATAGCTTGTATACCTAACTCATCACATTTAGATTCACTGGAAAATGATTTGTTGGGCATTATTGACTCCCCCAACCTCTCTATAATAGATGGTGCCTCTACCTTCTCTTTTGTCAAGTTAACATCAAGACCTGGAACCTCTTGGGAACTAGGTAGACCAAAAGATTTCTCATCAATGGTCAAGCAAATCATAACTTGATTTTTTTTTTAGTTGGTTCACAAGAAATATATCTGATAACATGCAAAATGAAAGTAGAATTTGTATATAGCCCAAAAGCTTTCTCAAAATAATATCCTTTAGGAAGTGGTTGTAGATAATGCTTCCTAAGAAAAGACCAATGTGCCTGACAACTTTTGCAGGTCCTAGAATTGTAGGATCGAGTTTCAAATGTTGTGTTTGTTTGAAAAACATGGTTCCCGTCAAGATTGGTATCACAGCATAACGTACTGCAAACCAGGAAAGAGAATATACAATTTATAGATTCTTTAATGCTCTGACCTATACATTTCTACTGTTATTGCATCCATTCTTATGTTTTTGGATCGCATTTGACTTCTCTGTTTGGGCAGTAAATAGATTTACTAAATGGGCACCAAATGCATTAATTTGAATAGCTTACCAGGGCTTCCAACATATGAGATTTTTGGGGTTACTTCTGATATTCAGAAGGTTATAGCATAATTAGATCTTCAAGGTCTTAGAAAATTATGTATATAATTTTCTTAACCTGCTCAGGGAAGTGCCACTCATGTAGGAGGAATTGGTATCTTTATCCAAGGTGCAGAGATGACTGAACAAGATATATAACCATGCAATCCTTGCTTTGCCATCAATGACAACTTCTCAACAATTTGTGATCATCTAGCAGCAGTGGGAGAAAAGGTGGCAGACTCAAAACTGGTAAATGTGGTGTCTGTGAAAATTTCTAATTGGAAATTCAACTGCAGTGACTGATATTATTTCTTCTAATTATTAATTCAAAAATAAGTTATTCAGTGTTTCTACAATAAATATCAAAATAAATTCTACTGCAGCCTTCACAATTCAAATACGCGGAAAGTAAATGTAAGGAAAAATACTAGCACAAGTATCACAATTACAAAGTTAATTTCTGACAATTGTCCACAGAAAAACCCAATGTGGGAAAAGCGGTGCAGCGGATGAGAGTTTCTTTATTAATCTTCAACAAAATGTCATGTACAAGATACAACCAGCAGAATGGAAGACGAATTTTTGTGAGAAATTTTACAAACAATTTTCTCACGCTTCATAGTGAAATTCTGACTCTGGAAAGGACCTGCTCCCCTCACTGCATCTCACTACGTCACCTTCTGCGTAGTGACTACGCAGTCCCATCGTCACTGCCTCTGCATTGCGTCGCTGCCTCTACGTTGTCCCTCCTCTGCTCTGGGTCACTGCCTTTGCGTTGCCCCTCCTTTGCTTTTCATATTCTCTCTGCTTCCTGCACCCCTGGCTATTGCTGATACCCTCTCTCTCCAACCTGCAACTCTTCCTTTGATTCGATTTTCTCTTGCCGAACTTCAGCCAGTGAGGAAATTGATCTACTTGGGCAATTGAGTATCTGCCTGGTTCGATTTCCAAATGCCCATCAAAGTCTTTCTTATAATCCTCTCGTTGATCAATAAACAACCTAGATTAGCTTCTAATCCATGGCTTAGATCGTTTGACTTGATCCTTGTTTTCTTCTAAAAGTTTCACCCTCAATTTAATTAATACCCTTTAATTGTTTTAATTTCCTAAGTTTAGACTTAGGCATCCATTAAAAATAATTAATTATTTTAATAAGACTGTCACCGGGTGGAATTTCCCAAAACGATTTCTAGGTATTCTAGAATACATGTGTCCAAGCCTCCTTGCAAATTTTGAGGCTTTGTGAACATCTTATGCTAGCGTAAATCAACACTCCCTCTTAGCGAGGAATATGCTCTAGTAATGCAACCTGTTGAAGCATCACTCTGACTTTGTAACATCACCCTCTGCGTTGTTGATGTTTGACATCACTGCCCACCAACTACTAGGCAAATGTTGCATCTATGCCGTTGCTGCCCCTGCCACTGTCATCTTTGCATCTGCACTGCAACCCTCTGATCTGTTGTTGCTGCAACTGAGAAACCATTTGTTTCTTCTATTGAAACGGGTTCTCTACCATACCCATCTTCTCCCTGAATTGGATGAACTTAGCTCTTCCTAGTGTTTTTGTGATTATGCCTGCTACTTGATTTCCTGTGGGGACATATTGTAGCTATACTGCCCCACACTAAACACGGTCTCTGATAAAGTGACATCTGATATCAATGTGTTTTGACCGATCATGAAATACTGGATTCTCAGAGAGAGTTTAATACGACTCCGATTATCACAGAAAATACTGGTTGCTTCCATCCTCTTCCTAAACAAACTCACAAGCAGTTTTCTAAGCCATATAGCTTCGCACATAGTTGTGCTGGCCGCTATATATTCTGCTTCTGTTGAGCTTAGAGCTACCGACTTTTGCTTCCTCCTGCACCAAGAGATCGTTCCTGATCCAACGTTGAAGCAATACCTGGAGGTACTTTTCCGGTCTACTGAACTACCTTCCCAATCCACATCTATGAATCCATTCAATCTGATGTCATCTCCTTAGGTGTATTTCAACCCTTATTCGACTGTTCCACGCACATATCTAAGAATGTGCCTAGTTGCTGCCCAATGAACCCTTTTCGATTCCACCATGAATTGACTAAGGGTGTTGACAGCGAAGCAAATGTCTAGCCTAGTGTTGACCAGACACATGAGTGACCCAATGAGCTGTCTGTACAAGGTGGGGTCCACTTCCTTGTCTTTTGATGCATCTATTTTCTTCCAGTTAGTGATCATAGGCATAGCCATGGGCCGACAATCTTGCATTTTGAATCTCTTCAGGATCTCTATAGCATATCTTCCTTGCCCAAGGAAGATCTCCCCATTCTTCTGCCAAACTTCCAACCCTAGAAAATAATGCATCAACCCCATATCCTTCATGTCGAATTCAACTTCAAGATTCTTCTTGTAGTCCTTTATGAGCCTAGATGACCCTGTTAGAAACATGTCATCTACATATAATACCAGAATAAGTGGCTCATTCTCCACCATTAGATAATAGAGATTGGGATCAACATCACTCTTGATGAATCCCAACTGCTGCAAGTAACTATCAATCCGAACATACCATGCTCTGGGTGCCTTTTTAGCCCATATAGGGCTTTCTTTAACCTGCATACATGAGTTCTCTTTTCATGAGTTTCGAACAATGTTGCACGAAGCGGGGACAAAATGGGGACGATTTTTGGAAGCGGGGACGCTGAAGCATCATTTTCCAAAAATCTAGGAAGCGAAGCCTCTGCTATATAATTATATATATATATATATATGTTGATTTTTTTATATATTGCATTTATATTCAAAACAAACATCCCAAATACCAAATTAGTTGTAGAAGACATGAAAACATGCATATTTTTGCATAAATTAAGATATATATATGGCATCCATGATTCCATTGTAGTTACTAGTATGTCGTATGTACGTCAATGATTAATTATTCGAGCATCAACCATCTATATTCTAGCAATTACAAGCATACATGAAATTTTTAAGCATATTATAAAACATAAAACATTTAAGCATATTATAAAGCATAAAACATTGAGCATATTATGATTTATCTAGCAAGTGAGCAACTGTCTAATTTTGTCATGTCCAAAATTCAAATAATAATGTTTACAAAATAAGTCATTTGGTCACCGCCAAGCCAAAAAGGTTCAAATTCAACATGCAAGGGACAACTAACTAACATTGGGACAGTTGTATGGTACTTAGCAACAAATACACCAAGCATGGAATGTTACAACTAGCATTCAAGGAACAGTTAGCATGCAACGACAAGCATGCTAAGGACAACAAGCATGCTAGTGACAACAAGCAAGCATGCTAAGGACAACAAGCAAGCAAGATGCAACTAGCACATAGGTCAGTATGGCAACATGGTGCAACAATGGCACATAATGCAGTACAGTGATGGGTACAGTCATGATTAATGAAGCATGATGAGATGCAGCATAGTGATGATGGGTGCAGCGCAGCAAGGTGCAGCATGATGACGAAATGCAGCACAACGATAGGTGAAGGAGTCACCTTGGAGAATCAGTTGAAGCAGCTTCATGTATCATCTTCTTAGAGATGATCTTTGCTCTTATCTAGATAAGTCAAAGTGTTGACTTCTATTGTAAACATACTATCTCTCTCTCTCTCTCTCTGTTGAACTATTGAAGAACATATAAAAAGAATTGATCAAGGGTTTCCCTACATTGGGGTT
>APFE030844126.1:247654-263467 GCA_000404065.3 Pinus taeda
GTTTGTCCCTGGCTAGCGCCACATCTTGTGTCCTCTTGTCTTGGCTTGTCTTCTGCGATTTATGTTTATGTTCTATCTGTTGTTTACTTTAATGTTGATGTGATTGCTAATCTGGAAAAGATATTGAGCTAACTGTGAAAATTGAAATAAATTGCTCTAAACATATACCATACCTAAAATTAACATGGTATCAGAGCTAAGGTGAAAGAGAAATCGCCGAAGACAGTTGGGAAAGGAAAAAAGGATGAATGGATTCCTCATCCCTCTTCAAATTCACCAAGGGTGAAGTTGAACAGAGAATATTATCAGAAGGGCGCAGCAGAAGTTTCTGATGGCCTATCTAAAGATCACTTCAATGGGAAGTCCGGATCTAAGGGTGGAAGGAAAGGCAGATGCCTTGGTTGTAATAAGTTCGGCCATTATGCGAAGAAGCATCTGAGGTAGGGACACATCACTTGATGATGATAACAATCATTCCATGGATATCTTCAATGATCAGAGGAATGACAGGTAATACAGGGCATCAAGGAAACGACCGACTCTTCAGAGAAAGCAAGGAACCCCAGGTATGAAGAATCAAATGTTGTTTCTGATAAGATAAAGAAGCGTTATCTTGAGCTAGCCCTCTCCTTTAGATTCTTTGGGAATCTGGCTTATTGATCATAGTGCTTCAAAGCACCTCATCGGATAGAAGGGTGCTCTCTCGAATTTGGTAGAGACGGAGACAACCGTGGGATTATACTTGGAGTCAATGCCACCTATCCCGAAAAGGGTGTAGGGTATGTTACCCCTCAATTGAATGAGGGTAACTCTATTCATTTACAAGAATCTCTTTTATGTACCTAATCGCAAGAAGAACCTGGTGTCCATTTCAACAATGGAAGTCAAAGGTTACAAGGTGGCATTCATCGATGGAAAGGTACGTGTTAAAAAATAGAATTTTCAAAGATGCTTTTTCTCATGGGTTCAGGGTTGGCAATTTGTATCAAGTTGCAGGAAGTCCATTGGGGACCATGTCCATTGACACATAGCACTGGAGGTCTGTGAGTCAGATGGTGACAGGGATGCCTAAATTCAAAAAGAGCATGAAAGTACATGTCTGAGATGTACCGAAGGAAAATATTACACAGGGACCATTCCCCTCATGTAGTAGGTCCACAGGTTTGGAACAACTCGAGGGGTTTGAGATTGATGATTAGGAATCTTACGTATGTAGGTGGAAGAAAGCCCTCTATGGCTTGAAGCAAAACTCCTCGGGCGTACTATGAGAGGATTGATAACTGTCAGATGAAGCTGAGATTCACTAAGAGTGAAGTCGATCCAAACCATTGTTTGAAGGTTGTGGATGATAGACCTCTCATACCAGCACCTTATGAGGATGACCTATTTCTGACAGGTGCAGACCCTCTCATTTGCAGAATTAAGAAGGAGTTGGATTCTGGATGTGGAATGATAAACTACAAGCCTGTAACTACCTCAAGGATCTAACTTTCAGAAGTTATATGGTAGTGATGTCGGACCAGATTTGGGAAATGCCTATGAGTTTCATAAACTCATTCGCATTGATGTTCTTGGTGAACTTCCGTTCCGGATAAATGTTTTGCAGTTAGCATGGTGAGCTCATATTTGGTTGAGCCTCACTGGATTGGTGCTAAGAATCTTCTGAGATATCTTCGGGGCACAATCTCTCATGGATTGAGATACACTACCGGAAATATGAAACTGCATGATTATTCGAATGCTGACTGGGCAGGCAGTGTGCAGGATCACTAGAGCACTTCTCAGTGTTGGTTCTCTTTGGATTCTGCTTCGATATCATGGATGAGAAGGAAGCAAAAATCGGTTGCTATAAGCATTGTTGAGACCGAATACATAGCTACGAGTATGATCTCGTGTGAAGCTGCATGGTTGCAGAAGCTCTTAAATGAGCTATTTGTACACATGATGAATACCACTGTGATTCTCTGTGACAACTAAAGGGGGGATTCGATTATTGAGGAATCCCCTATTCGATGATTGCTTTAGTAGATAGACATCAGATATTGCCTTATCTGGGATATGGTAAGTCGATGAGCGAGGAGGCTCCATCGCATTGAGACTGATGTACAGGTCACAGACGTTTTGTCAAAGTCCTGGGGAAAGTTCAAATTTGTGACTTTCCCGAACGACTTGGAGTCATTGAGAGACCTTCTTATAAGGGTCCTACATGTTGCATGCATTGAGCTCTGTGAGCTCTGGGGGGCTTGGGGTACTTACTGGGCGACTCACCCTCCCATGGTGGTGCGCTATGTACAAGATGACAGGTTCAACCTTCTCTTGTGATACCACGTGGCAACTGTGGAACAGGATGATTAGCTCTCCTATGGGTCGGGATGCTTAGTTCTCCTGTGGCAACTGTGAAACAGGATGATTAGTTCTCCCGTGGCAACTGTGGAACAGGATGATTAGTTCTCTTGTGGACTAGGATGATTAGTTCTCTCGTGGCAACTGTGGAACAGGATGATTAGTTCTCCTTTGGGCCGGGATGATTAGTTCTCCTGTGGCAACTGTGAAACAAGATGATTAGTTCTCTTGTGGGCTGGGATGATTAGTTCTCCTGTGGGGACTGTGGGGCAGGATGATTCGTTCTCCTGAGGACAGGATGATTAGTTCTCCTGTGGCAACTGTGAAACAGGATGATTAGTTCTCCTATGGGTCGGGATGCTTAGTTCTCCTGTGGCAACTGTGAAACAGGATGATTAGTTCTCCCGTGGCAACTGTGGAACAGGATGATTAGTTCTCTTGTGGACTAGGATGATTAGTTCTCTCGTGGCAACTGTGGAACAGGATGATTAGTTCTCCTTTGGGCCGGGATGATTAGTTCTCCTGTGGCAACTATGAAACAAGATGATTAGTTCTCTTGTGGGCTGGGATGATTAGTTCTCCTGTGGGGACTGTGGGGCAGGATGATTCGTTCTCCTGAGGACAGGATGATTAGTTCTCCTGTCGAGGCATCCTACCCATGCAGTCTAGGACTCATGGGAAGTACCTCTCATCTGATCAATGACCAGGGAAATGGGGTTAGGGACCATAATAGTACTATCAATGGACGCATCGATGTATCTACCGTACTCCCTATGCGAGGATGACCTCCATTGATTTGGGATCAATGAAACTGATCTGGGATCAGTATGAGTGGTTTGAGACACTCTCTTGTGATATTGATCTGGAATCAATGAAATTGATTTGGGATCAGTATGAGTGGTTTGAGACACTCTCTTGAGATATTGATCTGGGATCAATATGAGTGGTTTGAGACACTATCTTGTGATATTTATCTGGGATCAATAAAACTGACTTCAGGTCAGTGAGAGTGATGCGACACACTCTTCAGATGAAACTGACTTCAGGTCAGTAGAGAATGGTATGAGACATTCTCGATCAATTCTTCTTCTTCATGGTTCAGCAGAGCAGAGCAGAGCAAAGAAGAGCTCAACAGAGCAGAGTAGTGCAGGGCACTGATGGCAGAGATAGTACAGTCGGACATATGGATCAGCGGATGAAGTTATCCCTAGTTGAGAGGAGGTGTTAAAATTGGCAACTAGGGCCAAACTCCATGTGGGTCATCTTATTAATGGAAGCTGATATTTTTCTTGGGTCCCTCTCATCGAGAGGTGTAGGATTGATCTAAAGATCATTCGATTCCGAGAAGTATTCATGGAGATATGAATTTATTTGTGTTATGGGACAATTCGTCAAGGTCGGCTAGCAACCAAATAAACCCCATTTGTGCTCAACGTTTTAGTATAAATAGAGGTGGCCTTCAAGTCATTTTCAACACACTTGGGATCTCTTCCTCTCTACTTGTCTTTGGGTTTTAGTAGGAGGAAATATCCTAAGGGATAGCGCTGTCAACGTTTTAGTATAAATAGAGGTGGCCTTCAAGTCATTTTCAACATACTTGGGATCTCTTCCTCTCTACTTGTCTTTGGGTTTTAGTAGGAGGAGAGATCCTAAGGGATAATGCTGCCCTAATCTAGAGGGTAGAAGCCAGAACTGCTAGAACTGCCGGGAAAAGCCGGAACTGCCAGGAATTGCTAGAACGACCGGAACTGCCGGGAACAGCCGGAACTGCTGGGAACAGTCGAAACTGCAGGGAACTACCGGAACTGTCAAGAATAGCCGGAATTGCTGGGAACTGTCGAAGCATCCGCCTCCGAAGGAGAGCTACATGCAAGGGATAACTAACTAACATTGGGACAATTGTATGGTACTTAGCAGCAAATACACCACGCATGGAATGTTACAGCTAGCATGCAAGGGACATCTAGCATGCAACAACAAGCATGCTAAGGACAACAAGCATGCTAGTGACAACAAGCAAGCATGCTAAGAACAACAAGCATGCTAGGGACAACAAGCCAGCAAGATGCAGCCAGCACATAGGTCAATATGGCAACATGGTGCAGCAATGGCACATAATGCAATACAGTGATGGGTACAATCATGATTAATGAAGCATGATGAGATGCAACATAGTGATGATGGGTGCAGCATGGTGCAGCGCGGTGAGGTGCAACATGATGACGAAATGCAACACAACGATAGGTGAAGGAGTCACATTGGAGAATCAGTTGAAGCAGCATGTCTTCAACTTATCTCATGTATCATCTTCTTAGAGATGATCTTTGCTCTTATCTAGATAAGTCAAAGTGTTGACTTCTGTTGTAAACACACCATCTCTCTCTCTCTCTCTGCTGAACGATTGAAGAACATATAAGAAGAATTGGTCAAGGGTTTCCCCACATTGGGGTTTGTCCCTGGCTAGCGCCACATCTTGTGTCCTCTTGTCTTGGCTTGTCTTCTATAATTTATGTTTATGTTCTATCTGCAGTTTACTTTAATGTTGATGTGATTGCTAATCTAGAAAAGATATTGAGCTAACTGTGAAAATTGAAATAAATTGCTCTAAGCATATAACATACCTAAAATTAACAAAATATCCTATTCATTTATTGGTTCATCCTAGAGCATCCTGTAGCAGGGAGAAAGTACTTAAGTTCTCTCATTTTGTAGATTTTCAAAATTTACTCAATATTTCTCAATATTCTGCAAAATAAATAATATTAGGCACATAATAAACAATTACCTTTAAACCTTCCCAAGAACTTATTAAAGCTAAGAAAACATTATTAAGTGTGGAAGGAGAGATTTGATATAGCCTTTGTGTGCCTAAGAAAGGTTAGATGGGTCTTACTTTGCACTTAATTGGGAGGCCCATCAGCGTGGTAGGCAAAGGAAAGGGAGAAGAGGTCGATATTAATTATAATGACAATGGATGAAAAGCAGTTTGAGGGGCTAAGCCTGTGGGCCCAAGCACAGGATGACTTGGCATGTGCCACAGGGCATGCCAAGTGATTTGGGGTCGCCCTGTGGGCACCACGTAGTGGCCACATGGGTGCCACATGTCACCCATGTTGATGTGGCAAGGGTTAAAAAGGGTCAAGTTCAAATGGCCATAATTTTTTATCTGTAAGTTGAATTGAGGCAAAATTTATATCAACAAAAAGATCTCGACAAGCCGGATGTAATGGTGGCAATAGTTTTTAGATTTAAGGAAGTTGGAAATTAAATAATTTTGTGACCCCATTTTCATGACAGGAGTATGGAGGTCATGTTAAATGAAAGTAACACCCTTTGGATCCCAAGAATGGTCCAAGGGGTTGAATGGGGGTGTTACACTTTACCCTTGCTCCTCATTTGTATAAGCTTCCCTTAGATGTTCTATTGGAAACTTACATATGTGTAGTTTTCAACCATGCTTTAGCTTTCCATTTTCTTTTTCTTCACTTAGGCTTTATCTCCTCCTATAAGTGGTAAAAGCTCTCAATAAGAAGAAATGATGCAAAGGATTTAAGGCTTGCTAAAACAAGGGATTTTTGATCTAGTGGTGCTTTCTTTCCCTATTGTCATAATTCTACAAAATTACACAAGAAACTTTGGTTAGATCCTTCTTGTGGATGCTTTTCAACCTTATAAGATGATAAGTTCCTTATTTCATCAACAACATCAATTTTCACACAATGTATATAGTCTTGAATATTGAAACCCATCTCAAGTTACTTCTCATACTTTTAAGTCACATTTTTCCTAATAAACACATTTTCCAAGGTATTTTGTTAGTCATTTATAATTTTTAAAAATTCATGAAATAATGGCATTATAAAATGAATTTACAAAACAACAACAAATCTCATAATTGATCATTTGTTTCCGTATGTGCAAATCACTTGGGAAAACTCCATGACATGGGTTTTGTCACCCAGCATCCCAAGATGGATGAATACCCATTTGCTTAGCTGAAATCAGCCCAAAAATTATCGGTCAACACAGATAGTTAAGAGGCAAATTGTAGGACAATTTTCTATTTTTGCCCATATTTGATTTTGATTTTGATTTTCTCCACAATCTAAGCATAGCATAAAGTCAACTTGATCAATATGTAGTCCCAGAATAAGCTATAGTTACCAACAAGGATGTTTTTTAGATATTTAGTTTCATTTGTTCCTATAAAAGCAAGCAAATGAGGCTTACTAAGTAAGCTTGTAATTGTAGACATTGAAGAATTATTTTGGTGAGCTTAGCATTCAAAGACTTCAGCTTTGAAGCTTTGTTTCAACTTCATTTCATATAATATATGCAACTTTCTTCATTCCTTGCAGTTAATAGTCTCCGATGTGCATGCGAAGGAGTGGAGGGCCCCCACAACTTATGCTTGTGCACTCATTTCATTTGTTGTTCATCTTGTGTATGTTGGTATATCTTGTTTATATGTTTATTTTTTCATATTTATACTTCAAAATTTTCAATTCCCATGTATTTTAAATTATCTTGTTTATACTTGTCATCTTATGTTAGTGTACTTATAGTTTGTTTATGAATTTGTTGTCCATATTTTACTATATCTTGTTATCCATATTTCATTGTTTAAAGTGTTTTTCATGAACCAACTTATCATAGAGTAATTGTTGCTTATGGAGACAAGCTAATTGATAAGTTAAGCAGAGGACTAGGAGCGCCATCCACTACCTTTCTAGGTGGAAAAGGCCCAAACACTCTCTCAACTTCTCACTTAATGTTGTATCAAAAGGCATCATAGTTCCCCTCTTTCCCAGATTAATCAATGACTTAAGCATACACCAACTGATAAGCTGAGTAGAAGACTATCGGAGTGTCCACCCGCTTTCTCTCTCTCAAGTGAAAAAGGCCCTAGTGCATTCTTAACTTCTCAAGTAGTGTTAGATTAAGTTTATTGGATTGAATAAAAGACTACCAAAGTGTCTATCTACTCTCGTCAACACAAAATGCCCATTGCTTTACTAATCCACCATAGTAAACCTCTAAAAGCATTATTTCCAATTCCTATCATTTACATGCATTTGATTTAAGTGTTAAAACTTGCAAATCTATTGAACATGATTGTGTAGAAGACTATAACCTGTGTGAGGGGCTTTAGTGTGTACCCAATCATCCAATGAATTTCAAGTATGTGTGATTTACTTCCCAAGTGGTGTGATTATATTAAATTTTGTTTCATGCTCTCTTAACATATCCCTTAAACTTTTACTAAAATATAATTCTAGAGCTTGCATTAACTAACTTTAGTACTTAATTTAGACATGACAACAAATATAGCCTAGATCTCTACATGTTGTATTGTGCTTCTAAGTTTACGAACTCCTAAATTGATATGGATATTATATCCTAATTTATGCCCATAAATTAGCCTGACACTAATAACAATTTTTTCTCAATCAATCTCTTTGTAATAAACATAAATAATGATAGATCTTGTAAAGGTTTTCCCATGATGAGGATTCTTGAATGATCTTTCACTAAATCTTTTCCAAAACTCCATACATAAAATAGTGTTAAATCATGCCATCAACTCAGTTAGCATTAAAAGAAAAACATATAAATACTTATGAACCAAGTCTAAGCTTTCTTCAAGGCAATGTCACCATGATGAGAGTAAGTTTTAAAATTGGAAATGTGATGTGAAATGTAGTCATCACCATCTTGGCAAAGCCATTAAGCTAACTTTGAGGATCTTGCAAAATATGGCAACAATGGCAAAAGAAATAAGGTGTGTGCAATTCCACTTGATTCACTTGTTGCTACACCCTCCACCTTACAATTTCACAGGTAGCATACTGATGATTCCTTTTCATCAATATTTTTCACAAAAGTGTTCATCATGGAATATTTTACCCAACAATGAAAGAAAAAGGATAATCAAAGAATGGTTTCATAAGGCTTTTATATTGGTAATTTCTTAAACAAGACAAACATTTCCTCAAGCACAAGATCTATAAGAGATGGAAAAGAAATCAATGGATTACTCTAGTGAAAGAAACTTTTATTGAGAACTCAAGCTTAGATCCATTAAAAAACACCAAAACCTATCAAACAAGTTCATGAGATGATTTTTTTCAATGTATAAATAATAATGTCAATAAAAGATTAATCAAGACGATGTACATTCCCATTCCACTTCTCCATTTGCAATGACAAAGTTAAAACCATTCTTTCTTGGTCTCTTTGTTACCAAATCTTTCTCCTCCCTCCTTGTGGTTACTAGCAAACTAAAATGTATATGATTTTCTTGCAAATCAATTCTACAATTATCAAGCACCTCTTTGGCAAATGTAGTAGTGAAAATTTGGCTTTATTGGTGAATGAATTGTTGTAGTCAGCAAGGGGGACTTCAGTGCCTTCACTTTGGTGATGAAAACATATTGCTAGAGAGTTTCTCAATCTCATTTGAAAATACCAGTTAATAAGTAGCCATTAGATCATGAAGATGTTGCCCCAACACCCTTCAAATTGATCTTTTAAAGGAGAACACATATTTATGGATTTTGGGCACTACACATCACTCTAAAGATGGAAATAATGCTTACATACCTATTAGGATGTCAACCATTAAGTTCAAATTCCTTGTTTGAGATGTCAAACAGTAATGTTAAGTAAGTGGTTTACCTTTATGTGTGTGTGTTGTGGGCGGGGAGGGTGTTTATTGCTAAGTTTAGAGCTTAAAAATGACAATCACTAAGTTTGAACAACAAACAACTTGATGAAGTAAGCAATTTTCCTTTTGGAGGTGAAATATTGACTTCATAACTTAGGTGGGCTTGAAGGCTACTTGGCCTATCAACCTAGAAATTTTGGTTTTCTTAAGCTAATCAGCTAAAAAAATAAAAATAAAAATTCACACTTTCCTGGAGATGAGAATGACAACTTTCACCCACCTTAAACATTAATGACCAATGGTTTAGTTTGAAGGCTTGGTAGCCTCCCAACTTGACAATTTATACTACACGGAGAAAATCATTGGGTTGGGTAGCCAATAAATTTCCCAACCTAGTGATTTCACTCCCTCTTAGACAAAATGTTGCAATGGGTGGAGCAAAACTTCATGAAGCACCTACAAAAATGATTTTTAATTCCCTGTAATAGATTACCACCATCAATAGTTAAATAATTAAGATTCCAAAGGTTGATTGGCAATCATGAGGCTTCTTTGGCTTATCCATGGGCACAAGTCATTGGAGTCTTGGCAACTTCATAACTTCCCACACAATAAAGTGAGGCTTGTGTGATGTTCCCAATTTTTGTGCATGCAAAAATCACTTAGGAGTTTTACAAAATTTTAGAAATGTTAAAAAAATGAAATATTATTTTGTGTGAGAGAAGAGAGAAACTATTATTTTAATGGATGGTGGCAAAATAATATTTTAATTGAGGAGAATGTTAAAATATAATTTTAATGTAAAATGGTGGCAAACTAATATTTTATTGGAGAATGAAGGAAAATTATTATTTTATTGGAGAATGACGGCAAAATAATATTTTATTGAGGAAGGAAGCAAATTACTATTTTATTAAAATGGCAGCAAAAACTCTCTCGTAGAAAATGTGCCCCACCAATAAAATAATAGAGAAAAATGAGAATCTAGAAGCTAGAAAAAAGTTCAATGGAGAATTATAAATAGATGATTGGGCTCAATTGGGAGGCATTCTATTATCTTCTATTTATCTCATTGACAATTGAAAGGAACTCCAGCCACTTCAAGAGTTTCAAGCAAACCTCAAACTAATTTTTGTGGACTTCGAGTGCCACCCTAGTTAGCTACTTGGGGAGGATTAAATCAGATCTTGCATTAGAGCTTATCAGTTTGGTTGATTGAATTTTCTCTTGACATTTGACAAGAACTTTATTTGCAAGAGATTATTGGCTTTCGCTTGCAGGGTTATTCATTTCTCGATTTAAAGGCCGAATTGATTAGCGTACAAGGAGGGCGAATACCTATTCTAAAGATTGCTCTTGTGATCAAAATTGTTGGCCAGAATTCCATCTTTAAGAAGGGTCGAGTTGCAATAGAGAATAGGAGGTCGAGTACCAAGGAGGGGCCAGTATACAAGAAATCGAGTATCATTCCTCCACATAGTTCTGAAGATCGAATTCAGCTGCTAGTGTGGAGGTCAAACAACATAGCAGAGATGCCATGATTTTCCTCCAACGATTCAAAGAATTTCAATTTTATTAGTCATTCACCATTCCAGAACTCCATCAACAAAGCCAGGTTGGATATAGGGTAGGAATCCTATTTATTTTGGTAGTCAAAGACAAATCCAAGATGTCGATGTTCTCCCATTTTTCAACCGTGAATTTATGAAAACAAATTATTGTGCCATAAGAAAGGGTCAATTGCTTGAGGACTGATCTTTCACTTCATATTTGTTTTCTATTTGGCCGTTTTATTCTTGTTGTGAGGGTATGTTGAGTTGTTCCATTGCAAAATTCAGAAGTTTATTTGTTAAGCAAAGGCCAATTCTCCAATCCCAAACGCTGACCAGATCTGCTAGAGAAAGAGGGTTGAATATGTCCCACGAAAGGTTAAATTTTCTATAATTTTCTTTGGGCAAGCTTTACATCAAAATTATATGACCTCCATGTACTGTAGCAAGACTTTTTTAGGTTGAATTTGTCATCTAAAGAGACTGAGTTATTCCAGAGTCGTTGAAGCATGACTTTCTAAGCATTTTGATGGAAGAAATTAAAGAATATAATCCTTCCTATCAGCTAATGAAGATCCCAGGTTTTGTCTATCTATGCCTTGGTAAATATTGAAGATCACTATTAATGAAATTCAGATTTTACCTCAGAATTCTACCATTCTTGTGCTCACTATGTATATTCATGGTAAAGTAATTGTCATTCTGCTCATGTTTATATATATATATATTTTAGAGTGCCTTTTAAATCAGTCATGGTTGTTGGAGAGTGTTTCAATAATGTTAAATGACCTTGGTGTTTGTTTCTGAGTAATACAAACTAAAAATTACACCAGCTCCTTGCATGCAAACAGTTTGTGGAAATTTTTTAATGAGTAAGATTGTGTAATCTAGAAAATTTCATGTAGTTCTATGAAATTCCTAGAAGAGAAGCAATTTTTGGTGGGGAGGAATGTAATGTTCCATTTTTTGTGCATGCCAAAATCACTTACTAGTTTTGCAAAATTTTGGAAATATTATTTTGTGAGAGAAGGGAGAAATTATTATTTTAATGGGATGGCGGAAAAATAATATTTTAATGGAGGAGGAAGGCAAAATATTATTTTATTGAAGAATGAAGGAAATTATTATTATGGAAAATGGTAGCAAAATAATATTATATTTGAGGAAGGAGGCAAATTACTATTTTATTTAGAATGATGGCAAAAAGTCTCTAGTGGAAAATGGGCCCCACCAATAAAATAATAGAGAAAAAGCAGAATCTAGAACCTAAAAGGAGGTTCAGTGAAGAATTATTGAGCAGAGAGACTCATTCTACATGAGGGGATATGTAAGTTTGTCCGTCCATGACCCTTTAAAATAAAAATAAAAATATGTTCTAAATAGAAAAATAATATGTGCTATAATTAAAAAAAAAATGAATATGTTGTAAAGTAATTAGAAATAAAAAAATGTGTAAATGAGATGTTTAAATCTTATACTTTTCAAAAATATTTCAACCAAAAAAAAAAAAAAACTATTTGAAAATCTATGTTAACTAATTTATGTCTATATCAAGTTAAGTTGATATATATCTATATATAGAAAAAAAATTAAGTTTTTTATGGTTAAATTTTATGTTGGGTCCTATATATATTTTATTTAGCATTCAAAAATACAATTTAAAAAATAAAAAATAATACATTGTAGTTTTTACTCTAAAAAAAATTGCATGTGAAGAAATTGATCCTCTAGGCTTATGTTAGATCTGTACTTAAGATGGATCTACGCTGGTAAATAGAGGATTGGACTCAATTAGGAGGCATTCTATTTTATCTTATGTTAGATAGGTACTTAAGATGGATCTATGCTGGTAAATAGAGGATTGGACTCAATTAAGAGGCATTCTATTTTATTCTATCTACCCCATTGACAATTGAAAGGAGTTCCAATAAATTTAGGAGTTTCAAGCGAAACTCAAGCTAATTTTGTGGACTTTGAATGCCATACTAAATATTTTTTACTGAATTTTTGGAGAATTTCGTTATTATAATTGGTAATTAGTTCTTCTAGTGAATCGTCAATTATTATACTGTTCAACAACCTGCAAATTTTATATAATAATTTCTTATAAAATTAATTATATTAAAAATAAAAAACTCTTTTTAATTTTTAAAAACACAAAGAAAATAAAAGTATTTTTTGTTTTGATATAAAACCATTTTTTTATAAAAATAATAAAACATTGTTTAGTTTTAAAACCGTTTGATTTTATAAAAAATCTAGATAGCCCAAACCAAAACTCATACTTAGGTTTTTAAATCCCTAAGTATTAAACATTAGTTATTTAATAAAAAAATCAAAATAATCAGAGTTTATACCAAACTCTTAGGGCTCCTCAACTCATATTTAGGCTTTTAAATCCCAAAGTATTAAACCTGGGTTATTTAATAAAAAATCAAAATAAGCAGAATTTTTTCTTTACGGCTCCTGGACTCATACTTAGGGTTTTAAATCCTTAAGTATTAAACATGAGTTATTTAATAAAAAAATCAAAACAATCGGAGTTTATTCCTTACCGCTCCCCACATCGCAAATAAATAACAACACACCATGGTTAATGCTATTGCCAATTAGGTACTCAAATTGGTTTGGTTGATTGAATATTAGTTTGGTTGATTGAATCTTCTGTTTGTGATTCACTTGCAGGGTTATTCATTTCTCCATCTAGAGGCCGAATTGATTAGCGTCCAAGGAGGGTCGAATACCTATTTTAAGGATTGCTCTTGCGATCAAAATTGTTGGCAAGAATTCCATCTTTAAGAAGGGACGAGTAGCAGTTAAGAATAAGAGGCCAAGTACCAAGGAGGGATGAGTATACAAGAGGTCGAGTATCATTCTTCCACACAATTATCTAGCTGTTATTGTGGACTTCGAATAGCATAGCAGAGATGCCATGATTTTCTTCCAACGATTCAAAGAATTTCAGTTTTATTAGCCATAGACCATTCCAGAACTCCATCAACAAAGCCACGTTGGATATAGGGCAGGAATCCTATTTATTTTAGAATTCAAAGACAAATCGAAAAGGCTGATGTTCTTCCATTTTTCAGAAGTGAATTTATGAAAACAAATTATTGTGCCAAAAGGAAGTGTCGATTGCTTGAGGACTAATCTTTCACTTCAGATTTGTTATCTATTTGGTGGTTTGATTCTTGTTGTAGCATACCTATTGTTCCAAGGGCATGTTGAGTTGTTCCATTACAAATTTCAGAAGTTTATTTGTTCTCCCATTCTAAACGCTGACCAAATCTGCTAGAGAAAGAGGGTTGAATGTCTCACCAGAGGTTCGCTTTTCAATGATTTCCATTGGGCAAGATTTACATCAGAATTATATCAGACCTCCATGTACTGTAACAGACTTTTTGAGGCTAAATTTGTCATCTAAAGGGACCGAGTTATTCCAAAATTGTTGAAGCACGACTTTCTGGCATAAATTAAAGAGTCTGATTCTTCCTATCAGCTGATGAAAATCCCAGGTTTTTCCTACATATACCTTGGTAAATATTGAAGATCACTATTAATGAAATTCAAGTATTTCCTCGGAATTCTACTATTCTTGTACTTATTATGTATATTCATGGTAAATTAATTGCTAGTATGTTCATGTTCAGATTTATTATCATTTTTTCTGGTATAAAATTTTATATATATATATATATATATATAATTGATACAAGAGAAGATGATAATAAATCAGTCATAATTGTTAAGGAGTGTTTCCGTAATGTTAAATGACTTTGGTGTTTGTCTTTGAGTAATACAAACTAAAAATTACACCACCTCTTTGCATTCAAATTGTTTGTGGAAATTCTTCAATGAGCCAGATTGTGTAACTTAGAAAATTTCATGGAGTTTCATAAAATTCCTAGAAGAGAATATTACAGCTTGAACTTTTTTTTGTTAATTAAAGATTCTATTAATGGGTTATCAAAATATAATGGAGGCCATTTTGGTTTGCCGCTAGGGAAACTAAACTAGTGAAAAAACCATAAGTTTTCAAAGAAACCTATATGAGGGTTAAAAAAAACAAATGAGCTAAAAGTTTGGTCCTAAGACCTGCTCTACCTATCATGGAATCTAAATTAGAAAAATTTATATAAATTCTATAGATTAAACTAGAATAAAACCAACAAATCACATCTAAGGAGATGAGTTAGAGGGGACCAATTCAATGTGTTCATTACCTTTCCCCAAAACGTCTCTCTAGTTTGGAGTGATAAATGAATATCATCCAACACTAGAAGAATCTCCTCCTTCACTTTGTTGCAGTCCAACAAAACTCTGCCCACTAGTGTCTTCATTTTCTAGTAGAGGTCATTTTCTAGTAGAGGTCGGTGGTTTGCATATATTGTTATGTCTACCTTGGGAGTGCCCTATAACAAGAATCTAGATAGCTACTTTTCCAACATCTTCTATATATGAGAGATAACTACAATCAACTCTTATGTTTTTCTCTACCTCTGCTATCTCTACTTGGAAAGAAGGTGGTGTTTGAACATGAAACTAATTGGTTGAGGCTTCAACTCATTAGAAAGCTTATGAACTTGTCTAAGCCTCATAGTAAGCCACCCCTTTATGACTTCTAAGTTCTAGTACATTGTCTTGGCATGGTAAGAATTGAGGAACTTAAACAGGTATATTTGAGAGATGGGGGGAGTGAAGGTGGCAAGGTTGAGGTTGGGGAGACTTATTAAAACACTATAAGAGGAGCCAAGAAGGTTGGTTAAATAAGAAGAGATACTCCAACAATTGTAAGAAGACTTTGAATTTATAACAAAAGAGGAAGGGGTGTGGGAGGATAGACAATGGTAGAGAGGGAAGGCCACAAAATTACTGCCTACCATAGCCCAATTTCCAAGAGGACTTAGAAGGAAACAACCAAGCCAAGAGGAAACCAAAGCAATGTAGCCCGGAGGAAGGCCACAAAATTACTAACTGCCATAGCCTAATTTCCAGGAGGATTCAAGAGGAAACAACTAAGGCTAGAGGAAACCCAAGTAACGTAGGTTGAAGGTCTTACCATTAAGGCAAACCATTCAAGTAGCAATACCATGACAGGCCCAAGAACTCGAGATCAAAAAGAAACTAGTGAATCATGAAAATAGACGAGAATGATGGTGGAGTAAATTTCATAGCATAGAGAATGTTTGGCTCATGCAGTGGAGAGCCACCTCTTATCATGAATTGCGGTGGTGGTCCCATCAACAAATGGAA
>APFE030844126.1:271333-282344 GCA_000404065.3 Pinus taeda
TATTTTTTTAATTTAATTTATTAAAATGAAGGGATTGGAAGTATATTTTAATATTGTTTGGCTAAGAGCTAGTTTTTTGGACATAAAGAAACAAGTTAAGGGCTAACACTAGAAAGTACTTAGCAAGAGGGAAATACGCTTGGTTTTCTTTGAATAACAATGACGAATCATTGTACATTTCATTTTGTGGTGCCCCGCCCATTGCTAATTTGACCACTGAGTTATGATTTGATTATTGAGTTTGACCAGTAGAATCTGAAAAACATTTCATTTTGGAATGTGAACCTTTCAAGGACATCAGGGACAATTTTGGCAATGTGTTAGCATCAGTTTTGAGATTTGACCACTGAGTTATGATTTGAAAGATATTTCATTTTGGAAAGACATCACAGATAATTTTGACAATATGTTAGATAATTTTGACAATATGTAAAGATATTTCATTTTGGAAAGACATCACAGATAATTTTGACAATATGTTAGATAATTTTGACAATATGTTAGCATCGGTCTTAATCTTGGCATTATCTTTTCAACCACTAAAAAATTATTAGAAAATTAAGTCAGCTCGGCATCCATTTAAATAAGAAAAAAAGTGAATTGAAAAAAACCAAAAACAAAAATTGAAACCCATCATCCTTCATTTATACATATTTTCTCACTTTACAAAAACATTATCAAAATTAAATATCCTAAGTAAATCCTAATTAATAAAAAGTAAATGCTAATTTTGTTAAATTTATAACGTTACTTTAAATAAAATAAAAATATGTCTACTTAAAATTTTACATATTTAATGTACAACCCACAAAATTGCTTCACCATTTTTCACAAATATCCTTACATGACAATTACATGGCCTAAATCTTCCAGTCAATCCTGAAAGTAAGATCAGCCAAAATCCATCATGGAGGAATCCTGCGGAATCTTTCAAAATTTCTCCACGAAAAAAGAATGGATCGATTAGAATTACGCCTTATCTTTAACCTGGAGGAAATGCTGCGGAATCAGCCCAACTCTTCAAAATTTCTCCCCAAGATACAGAAAACAAAGAAAAGCCGAATGGATTAATTAGCATTACCCCTTATTTTAACTTGCAGGAAATGGTAAATAGGAACGAGTACTTTTTATTGAGTGGAATTGGTAACTTCATGGCTGCCACTATTTCACCCAAAAAAAACAATTATTTCATAAATGTCTTAGTGGTTAGCTTACAGCGTGTCTTCAACTCCTAAACCCATGCAACTACAGACACAGAACAGATCCCATACCACTCTAGCTTCACCTGTTCAGCAAATTTTAATACATGCGCAAATATCTGTGGGAGAGTTTATATGCAATCATCTCTAGTTTATTCGGCAATGGCGAATGTAGAAGTGTTACCACCATTTCCTCCTCATTTTTACCACCGCAAGAAACATAGGGAAGATATTCAGAAACGCCTCATTGTCCAGAACACTGTTGCGGCCATTACGAATCACCAAACGCAAATGTCCAAATGCAAATCCATAGACATTAAACCCGCCAAGGACGCATGCACTGAAAATCCATTAATCAATTCCACCATGGAATACTCCGCGCCTCTCTTGCAGTCCTGCACCAACATCGAACAACTTAAACAGTACCACGCCCACATGCTCAGAAACGGGATTCACCAAAACAGTGTTTTATACAGCAAACTTGTGAGCATGTACGCCATGACTGGCAACATGGAGAATGCACACTATATGTTTGAAGGAATCCAAAAGCCGAACGTTTTTGTGTGGAATGCCATGATTAGAGGATATGTGAAGAATGGTCACTGTGATGAAGCTTTGAGATTCTATCACGGAATGCATCAGGCGGGCATTCGGCCAGACAGGTATACTTTCCCTGCTGTATTCAATGCCTGTGCTTCTCTGTTAGCTTTGCAAGAGGGAAAACTGATTCATGAACACATAATTAGAAGGGGATTTCAGTTAGATGTCTATGTGGAGTCTGCGCTCATTGACATGTATGCTAAATGTGGGTGTGTGAAGTTTGCACGCCAAGTGTTTGACAAAATGTCTGAGAGAAATGTAGTCTCATGGAATGCAATGATTGCTGGGTATGCCAGAAATGGGCATAGAGATGAGGCCTTGTTGCTATTTCATCAAATGCAGCTGACTGATACATTGGCCAATTCGGTCACGATCTTAAATGTGATTCCCGCATTGGCAAGTTCGGCGGCTCTGCAACAAGCTAAGCAGATCCATTCATATGTGATTAGACGTGGACTTGAATTGGATGTTGCAGTCCAAACTGCACTTGTAGACATGTATGCAAAATGCGGGAGTACAGAGTTTGCACACCATGTGTTTGTGAAATTATCTAAGAAGGATTTGGTTTCGTGGAACGCCATGATGTCTGGGTTTGCCCAGAATGGGCAAGGGACTGAGGCATTGGAACTTTTTTATCAAATGCTTCTAACGGGCCAGAAACCTGACCAGGCCACCATGGTGAGCGTTCTCCCTGCCTGTGCTGATCTAGCAGCTTTGCAACTGGGCAAGGGGATCCATGGTTACATGATTAGAAATGCTTTGGAGTCTGATGTTTCGGCGGGGACTGCCCTCATGGACATGTATTCCAAATGTGGAAGCGTCGAGCTTGCATATCAATTGTTCCATAGAATGCCTAAAAGAGACATAATAGCCTGGAATGCGATGATCGTTGGGTATACCCAGAATGGATACGCGAAGCAAGCCTTGAGATTATTTAATCAAATGCAAATGGCAGATGTCAAACCCAACCTGGTTACGATGATATGTGTGCTCCCTGGATGTGCAGACTTAACAGCTTTGCAACATGGTGAGTGGATCCACGCTTATATAATTAGAAGTGGATTTGAGTCAGACGTTTCTGTTGGAAATTCACTTATAGACATGTATGCCAAATGCGGAAGTATAGAAACTGCGCGGCGAGTGTTTGATAGAATGCTTAAACGAGATCTAGTTTCATGGAATGTGTTGATTGCAGCATATGGAATGCATGGGCAGGGCGATGAAGCCCTTGCGCTCTTTTCCCAAATGCAACAGGCAGGGTTGAAGCCAGACGCTATCTCGTTCATTGCAGTTTTGTCTGCATGTAGTCATGCGGGTTTAGTGGATGAGGGTCGTGAATACTTCAATCGCATGAGTCAAGATTATTGCATAACACCTAAAGTGGAGCATTATGCTTGTATGGCTGATCTTCTTGGACGTGCTGGGCATTTGCGCGAGGCAGTGGAGCTAATTGATAACATGCCATTAAAACCTAATATTCAAGCATGGGGAACTTTGCTAAGTGCTTGCAGAATCAACGGCAATGTTGAACTGGCAGAGTGCTTGGCAGAACGCATATTTGACATAGATCCTGAAAATGAGGCTTATTATGTATTATTATCAAATATATACGCTGCAGCTGGCAGGTGGGATGATGTAACAAAGTTGAGGACAATGATGAAAGATAGGGGTTTGAAAAAGACACCAGGTTGTAGTTTGATTCAGGTTAGAAACAGGGTATATTCATTCCTTGTGGGAGACAGATCACACCCACAATCTGACAAAATTTATGCAATGCTGGAGGACTTGTCTAGGAAGATGAAAGAGGCAGGATATGTACCTGATACAAATGTTGTTTTGCACAATGTAGAAGAAGAAGTGAAGGAAGACATGCTGTCCTGCCACAGTGAGAAACTGGCCATCGCTTTTGGGCTTATCAATATAAAGTCCGGGTCCTCCATTAGGGTTATCAAGAACCTTCGTGTATGTGGTGATTGCCATAGCGCCACTAAGTTCATCTCCAAGATTGTGAAGCGAGAAATTATTGTGAGGGATGCAAGCCGTTTTCATCATTTCAAGGATGGCCTGTGTTCTTGTGGAGATTATTGGTGATGCTAAAAAGAAAGGAGCACCAAATTTATACTGGCGTACCTAGAAACTACGCACAAGTCTTGCCTTGTGTTGGCATATTGGTATAAAGGATTAAACCAACTGACCGATAATGGAGTTATAATGTTAGAGTAAATCTTGAAGCATTTGTATATCGATATCTTGAACATTCTCGTAAAGATACATTATGGGATTATATCCATAAATTAACCATTTTGAGGTCAGGAATGGCAGGTAATGTGCGTGTCTATTGTTACTAGGGCCAACTATATATAGAAAACAAGTTACTCAGCATGCCTATTTGAATTGATTGTTGGCATATGGTGGAAGCAGTGCAAAGATCTGGATGAGATTATTGTCCAGAGAGGGGGTTGGCAGCTCCTCCTACATGCATGTGACAAATAAACCCACTTGAAATGTCTCATAAGAATTATGTCATGTAACGGTTGTCTTTAACCCTACTCGAAGGTTAAAGTGGTGCATGATTGTGGTGGCTTATATAACAATCCTGTTTTACAGCTCCAAATGGGTTGGGTAGTTTCTTCTTGTGCAGGATTACGGGCAAAAGAACAACGTAGAGAGGAGGTGACAGTGTGGAAATGAATGTCCTAGATCACTTGCAATGGATATAGGCTGTATTCAAGTAATGATACACGAAGCCATCTTGAGTTGCCTTAGTGGTCACTTGGAGCTGTTTCCTCTCTTCCCAAAAGTTGAGGCAAGTGAAGCATTATACGAATGCAGGTTGTTTTTTGGAGTGTACATGCACTTTAGTCTCTCAGATTTCTCAACTCAGCAGCATTTCCTTCAATGCTGCTTGGATCTTTATATCTGTCTCAGCTGAAGGGTCCACTGGCTAACTTCATATACAGCCCTTGCGAGTTGGCCCAATGAGCAAGACAGAAATGGTGAAGCAACTGCAACCATGTGGTAAAATATCTCAAAATTCTCCCTGCTTAGGGTGTTAGTTGATGTTTAAAAGCATGTATCTATAAGATATAGATGTCCAATGGCTCTGACTCGAGGCTTTATCTTCTAAATTTGGCTGTCAACTACTTTGAGTAGTAGAAACTTTTGTTTTGCGTCATCTTTTTTGAGCAATAAATTTCTAATTTGAAAGTAACCAGTACTTCAATATAAGCTCTATTTTCAACTTGCTGCTACACGGTAGAGGTAGACAAGGTGAATTATAATGCAGTGAGCTAATTATTCAGTTAGATAATAGCTGCACATCAGCATCCAACTCATTGTCCATAATTAGATCCAAATTGTTAGCTCTTAAGTGGATTTAGAACGATTAGTAGTTTATGAAGTACTGAATTTATTTATGGCTGCTGTAAGCAAATTTAAGATGTTGATCACAACCACAGTTTGAATGTTTAGAAGTCAGTGTAAACACTGAATTCATTCATTGTTATTATAATCATCCTTATGATACTTAGGAAGCTCCTTTGTTCCGATCTCTTACATAAATACCCATTGCCCATGCAAATTTGTATCGTGTAAAAGGGGGCTTTGGATGCAGGTATATATTGTTAGTTTTGCTTTGTTGTCTCAAAGTTGTTCTACATTCATCTTCACCTAGATGAACACTCGGTGTAGGAGTTATTCATTCTTCTTTTGTTTGTTGAGCATTAAGCATGAATTGTTGACTCTTGCTAGAGAGAAGGTGTGCTTGTATGGAGAGAGTTCATGCATGAGGGTGCAATATAGAAAGGAGATGCTTCTAACTATGTTTGGTCCTTGGGGTTCTTTGAAATAGGAGGATGCACTTGTTGCATAAAAATTTGTGTAGTGAGTGAGTTGGCATTGATCAATGTATAAATCTATGTTGTATTACATAAAATATGTGGATTGTGTGATATGGCACTGTTGCACCCCATCTTGTATGAGGGCCTCTTTCATCATGATATAGTCATACTTGGCAGTCGGTTGTTGATGTCACAAATGATTCAGTATACGGTTGCGGAGGGGTTGTTTTATTTTCCCCTAGAGCCTAGCAAGGTGTTATAACCCTATTTTCCACTTCATTATGATGAGAAGAAACCCAATTTCAGTGCACATCATTTGCAGGATGGAATGCATCCTCTTTCACCTTTGTTTGTGCTCAATAGAAACTCCTTTATCAGCGTGTGTAACATCACCCCATGTCAATGTACATCCTATCATGGCTTCTTGTAACTACACACGTTGTCTTTGTGCATGGAGCGATGATGCTCTAAGTTTCTAGAGTTTGGCCTTCCCAAGATGATCAGCTCAAATGAGGGTGTCATGACTTGGTTTAGGGTCAATTATTAGAGAAGTTTCCTATCTCTTCTCAACCCTCAGTGACCACATACATCCTCCCAGATCTAGGAAGAACCTATATAACTAGACCCTCTTAGGGGTGGAGAAGGAGGAGAGAGTTAGTATATTGCATTGTTATGCTGGAGAATTGTTGTCAGGAGACCCTTCCTTGATGCATAAATGAGCCTAATCTGTGTGTGTTAGTCAAGGAAGGAGGAGAATTGAGGAACCAGAGAGGAGCACCTTGTTGCTAAGGTATATCATACTTGTATCATTCATCTATATAAATTACTAAGTTGTTTCCCTCTATTACATATTGTTGTAGATGAGACCATGATGTGAATCTGTATGTTGTGATTAGATCTTATTGTGTACACTAATTTTCCTTCCATTAGAGGCAAGGATCATCCTTGTTTGTTTGTGAATGTGTGCAAGTGACAAGTTTCGGGTGCTAGAGTGAGATATATGGGTGAGGAGCTAGATATTTGGTTGTTATATCAAGTCCACAATCTACATTTTTTTCTTCTAAATATGACTAATTCTATTAATGTAACAAAAATGGTACAAGGAGGCACCGACCTTTGCAGAGCAAGCCTCAGAATATGCCATGTTTAACAACCAATAGCTGAAAGTGACTGCCCGCACCGAAGAAACCAGTCCAAAACTAGAAGTGTTTGCTACCCATGCAGGGGTAGTAGCCTGTAATGCCAGAGTGGAATAGTTTGTTGAACAAACATCAAAATTAACAACATTTACATAAAAGAAACAACAGAATAGACTCTTGAGGTTGGGAGCCGGGAACCCAAAACCTAAAAAAAACTTTGGCCGGCTAGGTGTCATTAGTGGGAGGAGGTTCTTCCACTATTAGACACCTGTATGCCTCCATGTCATCTTCCTTGTCCTCTTGATCTCTCGGCGTTGCTTCCATAGTCTTGAAACGGCTTGGATTATTGCATACTTGAGTTGCGCTTGTGCGGTCCGGAGCTTCTTCATGGCTTTTGTGCGTCCCTGAATTGCTGCCAGGGGCTTTTCTTTTGCTATTGTTGGTCCGCTCTTGAATGTTGCGAGCTGGGACTTCAGAGCTTTGAGGCTCCTCTCTAAAAGCTACTGAAATGGTTGCAATTATGCATGGGCGTTCCAATGTGCAACGAAACTGGAATTGGGCAGAGTGATTGGGCTACAGAGACGGGACAGAGACAACAGGAGGCTGTGGAGCATCTTCAGCACGCTAAGAACCTGTCGTCTGAGCTTGCCCCCGACCGCTGCAGGTGGCTGGATAACGTCCCATGAAATGAGCTGTCGTAGAGGGGGAGGAAGAGTCAGAAGGGGTCGATTCAGAAAGGGACAAGGAGGGGAGGGGGCAAATTGCCCTTCCTCTGCTACTACCCTTCCTGCAGCGCATCTTGTGACGCAAACGATGCATGTTTACCTAGTTGAAATTGGGTAGATGAGGACGAGGAGCAGTGCCAGGGATTGAATGGCTAGTGGGAGCAGAAGGACCGGTAATCCGCGGTTCAAAACCAAGTTTCAAGGCCGAAGCATCAGTTCGAAGGCAGCAAAGAAGACTCTGCAAGAAGTGGGCGCCATCTACAATCTCAATGTAGCACAGAATTTGGCATCGTCTCCCGAATGTCGTGCGTGAGCTCGGCTCTGCAGCAGTAGGGAGACAGTTGCAATTCAGAGGAGGCGGAACAGGGGGAAGGCGGTCCGAATGTGCCATCTTAAGAACTAGATTGAGGTTTCCTCGGCCCGCACATTGCATTAAAATGCCATTAATGTCGGCGTTGATCTTTTGGATTGATCTTTTGCTGTGTTGTACCAGCGCTTTTAAACACCCGCATCCGGAAAGTCCACAATCTACATTGACATGTGAGGATAACTAGGTTTATTCTTTCCTTTATCTCTGCGCTTTTATGAAAGGATTATGTGCATAAATATCTTAGTGAATCTATTTAGTCATCTATCTATAGTTTGGTAGATCTTGAGGCAGCATCTATGAGACAATAGCCCCTTTGCTCTAGAGTGAAATTTGTGCAAGCACATGGTTCTAGAGTCCTTATGAATCATGAATTAGATTATAATGCGTTGGAACTAAGTTCATCAAGAGGTACCCCCTCCTCAAGGAGGAAAGTGAACAAGAGGCATTTTTTCCATAGAAGGATCATTGCAAGGTGTTGCCCTACCTTAAGGATTTAGTGTGAAATTTTAATACTATTGTAGTTAACGGTTATTATTCAATTATCAAATATTGATTATTTGTCTTCTGCAATTTCTTTGCGGCAAATATTGAATAAAACACTACTGCAACTTCACATAAAATAAATAAAACACAGGAATTGAGAAAATATTGCACGCACACGCACACAAATAATGAACACTGATATTTTTGGACAAATGTCCCTAGAAAAACCCTTGTTTGGGGAAAAAGAGTTCTACAACTGAGTATTTTTATTTATTCTTCAAGAAAATTGTGATTAAAAATTACAATTATTTGCCATAAATTAGCAGACCTTCGGAAAATTATTTGTCACTTCTGCAAGTCAATCTGACCTCTTGGAGGCAACTCGACCCATTTGATTCAATTTGACCTCCCTCTCGCTCACTGAATCGAATCACACATGCGGCCATGGCAACTCGGCCCTCACTGGCAATTGGCACTAGCTGTGAAAATCAAATCGGCCTCCTCTGGAACTTGACTTCTTCTGGAAAACTCAGCTTCCTCTTTGCAAATCAATTACTCTGAAAAAATTCTCCTTACTCCAAGAAGTAAGCCTTTTAAGCCTTTTTGAAGCAATTCGCACCGTTGGAAACTCATCCTCTCTCTATAGATAAAATTGATCTCAATCTAACTTTGAGAAACTAGAAATCGATGTGAAGCATTTCCACTGGATCTTCTACCTTCAATCATTGTTGATCTTGATCTGTTGGTTCCCTCACTCTATCGTTGTGCCTTGCTCTCACTACAAATTTGCGTCTCGATGTGTTCTAGAAATGCCCGTCAGTTTTCTGTTATAATCTCTCATTGAACATTCAACTACCATGATCTAATCTCAATCAATGGCTGAGATCATCTTGACCCCATCAAATGACTTTTCTAGAAGTCACTAAAGAAAAATCAATTCACCTCAATTAATCTTGATTAATTAAGACATTTCATATGTTAGGCTTAGGAAAATTAATAAATTGGCTAATTAATTCTAATTAAGGTAATTTTCCTTAAAAACTTTTTATGGGTATTGGAGAAATTTAATCCATTGTGCTCTTTAGCCTCATAGACACCATCTGAGACTAGAACACATGTCTGAGTGTTAATTTTTATGGTATGTTTTATGCTTGCAACAATTACTTCAATGTCTAATCATCATTGATAGTAATTCTAGATAGAACATAAATAATACGTACAAGAAGATATGAGATAACTGTTTTTTATTAGCCCAGTCATGAACCACTCTGGTTGGAGCCATGGTCTACCCAGCAGTGCTTCATATCCTCCTTGCTCTTTGTCTAAGATTGGACTAAAGGTACAAAACCAGGCATCCTTTTTTGTTGTTTTTATTTTGGCACAACTTTGTTGAGGTACTATTTAGGCTCGCTGACAGCAAAGAGATGTCAGAGACAATCATAAAATGGATATATTCTTTATCAAAAACTCATATCCATACCTTCTTCTATGTTTCATACGAGGTAGTTTTAAAATAAAATTTCCCAAATTTGGAATCATGGCTTTTACTCGAACCTATTTTGAGTACGTATTTGTATAAACTCATATTGCTTAATCTATTTATGTGGGACCTATGGAAATGTTTTGTTGTTAGACGATTTCGTGATTTCCATTATTTTAACCTTTGGATAAATTAAAGTTCATTATCTTTAACCGTAGATAATTGGTTCTTTCCAATGTGTTGCCATTGTTGTAGGGAAAACCCAACAACCCTCCATTACTTTAAATAATTGGGACCCTTTCCATTAATTTTTGGCTAAGCATCTTGTATGATTTTCATTTAAGTTAATTATCTTACAATTTTTTCATTTTTCATTTGATTTCTATTTTGATTGTTTCATTGAATCCAACTTTTCACAAGTTTTCCATTGATACTTGTTTCGACTCATTTGGTCAACCGATTTGTAAATATCACTCCTTTAAAGTTTGATCTTTTTTTTACCTCGACTAAAAAATGTAAAAAAAATGTATGATATTTCAATTTTTGCAATTAAAATAGTCATTCATTGTAAATATTAACTTTTAGTAAATTTTTACTAATTTTTCATTTTCACTAACGATCCTACAAAATGGCTGAGCTAAGTTGTACAATAAATAAAAAAACACGCTTCAAGATCTTGGTAATTTACTCCAACTTATTATTTTAAAATAAATTACCAAACTCAAAACCCTAGATTTGCAAAATGGCTAAAGTCCAATTTGTAGGATCGTTAATTCACGTGGCCCCCACTTCTCATCAAATCTTCCCTTTTAAAATCCCGAAATTTAAAATTACCAAAATTAAAGTTGCAATAAGATATTGCGATTGTGATATATCGCATATCGCATAAAACATATTTCATAAGCCACTCATTTTAAAACTCTGAAATGTGAATGTGATTTTAAAATTATACGAAGAGTTAAAAAGTTTTAATATAAAGTTTTTTTGTTTACGCTCTTTATGCCTCCCGTACCTCCACTCATTCTAACCATTACTCCACTCCACCGCATCCTTCATACCTTATCACTTCACTCCACCTCATCCTTCATACCTTATCGCTCCACTCCGTCCCTTATGACTCCATTAACCCATTAGCCCCAAAACATATACGTAGATTGATTTCAATGGTTTTTTAAT
>APFE030844126.1:282654-309246 GCA_000404065.3 Pinus taeda
GATGCGGGTGATGGCACGTCACGAAAGGCTGAGCCACATGTCCACCATGTGCCGCCCCGTGATCAATTAAATGCTGGAAGGACTTAGCCGTCAAAGCCTTAATCCTGCGAGGTTTATGCTCTGAGCATTCAATGCTGAGCAAATTGAAGGGATGGCAGCAGTTATGGTGCGCTTCGAACAAAGGAATGTTGAGGGATATCAAGGCATGGAGGGGCAGTTATCAGTTCATCGTTTTGGTGGTGTTAAGGAACTGCGATTGCAGACACATTCGACGCAAAGGCAGACTTGCAGGAGGGCGGCTATCCCACCACCTCAAGCTGCCTGCTGGGCTTCTCGACGCTCCAACTCAGGTTCCTGTTCTGAGAGAAAGCGGAAATTTGAGAGCATTTCAGAAGTTCTGGTGGCAAATTTAGAGGTTCTGGTGGCGAACTCAGAGGTCCTGGTGGCAAATTCAGAGGTTCTGGGGGCAAATTCAGAGGTTCTGGCTGCGAATTCGGAGGTTCTGGTGGCAAATTCAGAGATGCTGGGGGCGAATTCAGAGGTTCTGGTGGCGAATTCAGAGGTTTTTGTGGAAAATTCAAAGGTGGTGGTGGTGCTTGGAAGGTTCTGGTGGCGAATTGTGCCTTCTGGTTGGCCTCACAAATCACTCAAAGCTATCAAGGGAGAAGGAGAACTGCCCATGGCGAGGCTACGACAACGGCAACCTTGCAGGAGGGGTTCTGGACGTGGCTCATCCTCGTGCCCACCGGTAGAGAGGGAGCACCACCATTGCTGCTGCTGCTATTGCTATAGGAGGGCAGGGGTCAAGCCACTCCAAGCTGGGCAATACATAGAGGTTGGCAACGCGAGCAAAGGGGAGCCAGCCCTCCCGGCATTTGGCTCAGTGGTGTTCACCCTAGGCAAATCCAAGGATAATCCAGGAATTAATGCTAATGTTTCAGTGCTTTTTACTCAAGCTCCGGAAGGGAATGAAGGAGAGACGCCTCCAAGAATGGGGGAACCACCCCCAGAGGGCTCTGGAAAGGCGGGCCCTGTGCTGCCTCCATCAAGTGGGGAGGGTTCCTCAGGGAAGAAGATTATGGCCGCTCCCTCTCTCCCCCAGGCGAAGGACTCTCAAGGCTCAGCACAGGACAAATGGGTCGCCATGTGGGAAGGAATCCCTGAGGGTCAGGGATGGTGTACCATTGTGGAGGAGAAAATTCCTGACGCTGACTGACCTTCCTACGTGCGCTCCAGCACCTGCCGTTTCTACTCAGCTCGGGTCCAGGATTTTGTTTGTTGCGGGTCAATGGGTATGGGTTAGCATTATGTCTGTTCACTTACAGTTTCTTATTTTGTCCAGTTTGTTTTGGTCGTGTTTTGTCTCAGTCTGTCTAGTTTGTATCAGTCCTCAGTCTGGTTATGAAGAACGCCCCTGCGTGGGCAAGCATGTTTATGTTTAATTCAATATGTCTGGGTCTGTTGATGGGCAAATTGAATTGGTTTCCTGCCTCAGTCAGTCTTTTTGGAGGAATTTTGGAAGCGCTGTTGATGCTACCCCTGCGTGGGAGCTTTTTGAGTCAAAGCTAAGTCACCCAAGGCGCCATTGGCGGCCATGGAAGTCCTGCTTCACTGCTTGTAAACATTTTACTGTAAATATAATATAACAGGCTAGCTAGTTTTACCGAGAAAAAAAATTATTAATATAATAGTAATAATTAATTAATATATATATAAATAACTATATATATATAATTAATCTAGTTTGTAATACAATTGATTAGCACTAATAAATAATAACTGTATATAATTTAGGATTATAAATTCTTATTTTACCACAGGCAACAAAATTCTAGAATTCTGGGCAATTTTAATACTCTAATTTTAGAGGCTCATAAATGGAGTTTTACTTGGCCAAATGGGGTCCAAGATGGCTCATTAGAAAGATAAAATCATGGAGAACATTTTTGAAGTAGTTTCATTGTGCGATTTAATAATTTATTGGGTCTAAAATCTAGCAGAAAATCAAACTCCCAATTTTTAATAAAACTAATTTTCTGAGTTTAGTTTTATGCATTCTCATTTGCCCACCACTTCTTCTGAGTGCAGATTCATTCACCTATGTTCTCCTTCGCCAATAAAATATTCACAGGCATCAATAAAAAGCTTTGATTCCTTTTATTTTAACTATTTAATTAAAAATTTGATTGGATTTATTTTAAATCCATATTTAGTATTTTGATTTTATTTTGGCATTTTAATTTTGTTTTGATTTGTTTTTGCAGGAAAACAATTGAAGATATAAGGAAAAGAAGATCCCATTCAATGAGAATGCTCTAGCAATAGAAGAATGGAATTTTGGACCGATAAAAATTAATGGAGTAGATTTATTCTTCAACAAACTTTCTTGTTGAAGATTTTTTTTGTAAATATTAGAAATAACAGCTTGTAGAATGTATTTAGGGCTTCTCTCCTCTGCAATTCTATAATTCTAAAAGAATTTATGTAATAGGGATTTAGAGTTGTAGGTAAAAGGAGAAAATCTCATATCTGGTGATTATTGAGGATTTTTCTTTTACATTCTAAATTAGTATGATGGGCAGAGCATTACTACAGAGTACTATTGCATACCAGACCCAGAGATATGGATTCAATAAATTGGTATTTCTAATACTATTGGTTTAAATACTAGTTTTTTTATGATGGCAGGAATGTGTCATTTTATTTGTATTTGTGTACTATTGTCAGTATAAATAATTTGTCTCAATCATATTCTTATTTATCTTTGCTCCTATGGGTTGAATTCTGATTTCTGAGCAACTATTTACTCATAAATTTGTCTTTTAATATTGATTTAACAAATAATGATATGTTGTGAACTATTTTCTAATATTATTGTTTAATTATTCGAATTATTGATTTAACAATCAATATCATTTTGTGAACTATTTGTTAAATGTTGTTAGTTGATTATTTCAGTTAAGAGGTCTATAAATAGAATGTTTTTTGGTATTCTTAATGTTAGTTAATTGAACTACTTTGTTAGCTTGATATTCATTATAAATTAAACATATTTAAATCTCAATAATTTAAATATCTTGCTCTCAATTCGGTTAGATTTATATCTGCTTAATTAATATATGATTAGAATTTAGTTCATTTTGCTTGCATTTTAGAATAAGTTTGGATTTAGATTAATTCTACATTCCTAAAAGTCATCTTCACAAAGAGGCAAACTTTAGTTGTGGGTTGGCTGAGCCTCAGATCAACTTAAGGATCACTTTCTTGCCTGATCAGCAAGAGAGTTGATCTGATATCTCTTTTCCATTGATGGGTGAAAGTCATATTTTAAGTCATTTGGAGATTTAGAGAAGGTAACTTGACCTAATTAAACTAGTCGGAACCACCATATCAAACGGAAAAAAGTGTTGTTTTAAGGCCTAGACTAGGTGGTCATCCCCAATGTTGTTGCAACGAATTTCGAAGCTTCAACATTTTGGCGTTAGAAGGAGAGCCTGAAACTTGTTGTGTATTAGAGTCTTTTAATTTTAATTTTTTATTTAATCACGATGACTCCTCTCAAACTTCCAATTTGGAGTTGTATCCACGGACTTGCATCTTCCAATACTCCACTTGAAGTGGTAAGACTCTTGTCTCGGGTAAAATTTAATGGTAAGGGGAATAATGTTACATTTAATCATGTTTTACAATTCATTCAAAAAATTTCAAATTCTACTTTTCAAGGAATTGATGAAGGCATTTTATGCAGGATTTTTACTCTCACATTTTTGGTAAAAAGCCAGAAGCTAGTGTCAATCACTTCCAATTGCCTCAATTCACAGTTGGGATCAATTTGTTACAATGTTCCTTTGTAAATTTGACTGCCATAACTACGAACAAGTATGTGACGAAATTGAAGATTTACGAAGGTTTGAAAATGAATCTTTAATTGATTTTACTATTCGATTTTGTTTAAATTGCTTGAGATTTAAAATTAAAGAAAAACCTTTGGAAGAAAAATTATTAGATTGGTTTGAATATATTTTCTCTTTACCTCCCATTCATAATCCATGTGAAATTATTTCAAGCGTTGCTCAATCTCCTTCCAATTTCATTAACATAATTGAGAATTCAAATATGGAGGTGCAAACAAATGATGATGAAGTGGCCTCTATTATGTACGATCAATTTCTTCATTTAATGCAAACTTCCTACAGTATTAATAATGATCAAGGTGCACCTTCACATGTCAGTGAATCTCAATCGCAAATCTTGGTGAATTTTACTACTCAAATGCAAGAAGATATTAGCAGCAATCTTGAAAAAAATACCGCTTTGAAATCTGAAAATTAGTATGCGTTAAATTCAGAAAATTAGAACATAAATCAGCAAGTACAAGCAACAATCAAAGTTTTCAATAACACGCAACCTGTTGTACAAATTTATGAATTCTTTTGCGATGATCAAATGCCAAATTCGGAACAACAAAGCAACATTCTTAAAGAAAGCACAAGTACAAAAATGAATAATCTCAAATCTGAAATTTATAATTAGCAGAATGCACAAAAGTTCTTAAATAGAGACACTTTTAAATCCATTGCTTTTGATTCTCATTTTTCCCTTTATCTTGATATTTTTGCTGATAGCAATTTATCCCTTCTTAACATTAATGATAGTTCAGAAACCAAGGAAGTTGATCTTAGTGAATTGCTGATTAGTTTTTATTAAGATAGAGAATTAATTATCCATCATTCTTCTGGAATTAATGAACAAGTTCTTTATTTTCCTTCTTGTTTTAATACATTGGATGAGATCGAAGGGAATTCTAATGAATGTTATGAGGTAATTTATAACAGTTACTTTGACATTGAGGATATTAATTCGCCGCCTTCACAACTGAATCCTCATAATCAAAGTCGAATCACATGTGAAAATGAAAAACACTCTAATTCAAAAATTGTTTGAAATAGATCTCATTTTCAGACAATTAATCACACCCGTGATTTCAACATTCAAGAAACCTTTCCAATCTGTGATATATATGACGATCAAGCTCTCATTCCTATTCACGATCATGATTTTCTTTCTAATTCACAAGTTAGTATTAGCAATTATTCAAATTCTATTATTCTCACAAAGTCTTGTGAAAAGGAAATTGTTTTAAATTAATCCCAATTGTGTTGTAATAATAATTGTAACACTATTGTAAACTATGATTTGATTTTGTTATTTGCCATTCACTTATTTTATTTAAATTCAAATTTTTTTTTCTATTTTTAATTTTTTATTTTTAGATACTTTGTGTTGGCATATTGAGTAGTTCAGTATTGAACACTCAATTGATGTGTTGCCTAAATGGGAAGAGGAAACTTCGATTATAATCGCGAACATCAAGAGTTATTTCTCTTCCAAATCCAATTGATGTTTATTTCTTATCAATTACTTCTTTTTTCTCAAAAACAGTGCCAACAAGAGAGTGTATTTTCACAATATGACCAACAATTTAATTTAATTAATAATCTTTCATTGTATCTAACGCATTTTTGTCCATTTTTCATTAACCCATATGAAAAATATTTGGAAAGTTTTCCTCCACAGAAGATTGTTAATAATTTAACACTAACATATTTATGCAAGTCATTGAATCTAAAAACTCATTTCCACGATCTAGCCTGTTATCTTCTCTTTTGAATCTCTTCCAATCATTAATCGAAATTCAACCATATTTCTATGATCTAATTGAAATTCAGTTGGAAAGGGCATTTCAAGAGAAGATAATTGTAAATAAACTACTAACGATAAATATACATTCTAATTTCATATTTATTTTTCTTTGTTTAATTTTATTTGTACTTTTGATACTAATGTTTGACATGTACATACATGCAAGAATTAGAATGCTTACATGGTTACATTGGAAGTATGACTAGACCTAGACATGTTTCCTTCATTAAGTTAGAAATAGAAATAGATTAATTTATATCAGATTTATTTTCTATTTTACACTTATTTCATTATTTCAGATTTTCAATAAAGCAAATAATGAATCTAACTTCTTCTGAGTATCCCCTCTCATTTTTGGAGAGCGGCTCAAAACATTTTAAGCTCTTAGCTCATGCATGTTTGTGAAAGCACTTGATTGTTTTTTTTGGAAAAATTCACCACAATGATCATACATATGACTAAATTTCAAGAATTTTCCATAGCTTGCCATTTTTTGTTTCACAAATAATTCTAAAGTGCTCATTTTTACCACTCGTCCTCTGATGTAAATTTGAGGTGGATACAATATGAAAACTCATTACTTAGCATTTTAGATCAAATAAGTATATGATAATGAACATTGGAGAAACTGAAGATTCACGACGTAAAATTTACAATCAATTGTATTCCAGATATGCATTTACAGGTTCATCGTCATCTATTGTTAGTTTTACTTTTTCAAATGTTATTTCTTATTTTTGTTTTATTTCTTTTACATGTCTCCATCGAATTAATTGTGGAGACTTAAGATAAGCAAGCAGCCAGACATTTTCTAAAAATGATTCATGTTCAAGGAAGTACTTATTGTTTCATCACAATTTGAGAATTTTTAATTTTGCTTTCATTCTTTAAAAACCCAGTAGGCCTTTAAAACAATACCAGAAAATTTCAAGTTAAACTTCATATCACTGATACTGCGATGTCCATACATCTACGATATTCACATCCGCTTATTCTTTGATAAACCTTCCATTTGATATTGCATCATCCATATCGCAAAACCTTTGTATCACAAACATTTGATCGAAAGCAACTCTTAACATTTCTCGATAAGAAACTGTTGATGCAAGACCTCTGATATTCCTTCTTGTTCATTCTTCGATAAAATGACTTCACCAATATTGCAATTTCCACACAACCCCGAACCCGATATGATATTTAAATGCAGTTTTAAAAGATACTGCGTCCATTCAAAAATAGCAACTTTGTTGGGGCATATGTTTAAAAGTTTCGTTGTCCCAAATCTGATATGAAATTAAATCCATATAATTAAATGATCAGGTACATTCTTCATCACACAGTGGCATATCAGCAATCTCACATCTTGTATTCAAATCTTCTGATTGTCGATTTCTTATAAAATTCAAAGTCAGTATCGCCAATATTCCACGACCATCTATCGCAATCTCGCTATTGCGAGAATATGTTCGGTGTTTCCTTTTGATTAACAGCTATGATCTCTCGATATGCCTATTCTCCAATATTGCAATCACTGCATCATAGTTTTCTATTGCATATGCTCATATCGCAACTTTGCCATCGCAAAATTTATATCGCATCTTGAGACTCAAATGATGCATTGTCTTAAGATCCTCCAATGTGATAAACTCTGATATATGCCTCTCTGCCAATGTCTTTTAATTATTATATAACATTCAACCACATATCAGAAAAGGTGAATCTCGCAATTTGAAGTTATACATGGCAAAGAAACTTGCGATGCAAAACATCCAATGAGGCACTCTCCTATATAAAAGAATTTAAGGCACCCTTGTGCATCCATTGTGGTAATGGAGCAATAAATAAGAAATTTGAAACGTTGTTAAATCATTTCCTATTTCTCTTATATTTCAGTTTTAATATATCACTCTCTATTTAAATATATGAAATTCGAAACCTCTCCATCTATACTTTTGTTTTACATTGTCTTGGATTTGGTCTTGATTTTAAACAATCTATGAAAATCATGGAGTTGATATGAAACTTATAATATTAAGAGAACATCTTTCATTGTGATTCATTAAGAAGCATATCTTCATTCGAATTCTGACGAATTTGGTTTATTTTCAATTCATTGAACATAAAGCATTACATTATTCTAGTTCACTGCTCGCTTTAGTATAGATTTAATAAATGTTGATTTTGGGTTAATAAGATTTTAGTTATTTCAACTTCTTCATGCTTTTAATTATAATCAAACTAAGAAGTTAACTAGTGTTGGAGAAAATGGTATCTTTTAGGTAAGATTAAATGATTCTCCAATAGTAAGTTTCATGTGCCCATTTTCGTTACTTTACTTTTGTTTTTAGTTTCGTTTTTAATTTTTGTTGATCTTGAACTCTGTTGTTTACAGGCCTTTATGAACCTATTGCACCTCTACTAGATGAGTTTTGAAGTTCATTCTTTTTTGTTCAGTTTGCTTTAAGAAGCAGTGATGATCCTCATCAAATTAGCTAAACTAGGAGTTTCTGAACCTCTAGTCTGTTTCTTTAAGCATTTCTTTTATTAGAAAATGGTTAAAATACTTTTTGCAGGGTTTTCTTTGAAACAAGAAAGTTTGCAGCAGACAGAGAATTCTCATTTAGCATCATTTCTATTCACCTTCTCCATTTTAAGAGCGTCATTTCTTATAAACTCTGCAAGATAAAAAAATTTAATCTCAACATAAGAAGGAATGCACATATGATAATTCCTTTTATCTTTTTTGTTGAGACATTTGTATAATCAGTCTTGTTGGAGTTTATCTTTTAAAATTTGGATTTTTCTTTTAGTTTTTGCTTTCTTTATTTTAGTTTTGTTTGTTGATTTATTTTCTTACTTTAGTTTAGGATTTTTTTTTCCTTTTGATTTTGGTTTTGTTTTGACGTTGATGACTCTGCCATGATTTATGTGAAAGGATTTTTCCTCAATCAACAACAATTAGCATACATGGGAAATCTCTTAACTCTATCTATTTCAGTGAATTTCATTTATCATTAAAGGCATATCTTTACGGAAACATAAAGTCCTCTTGTTTTAAATCTTTTTCATAGAGGAACACACATCCTTACTAAGTGATGGAGTTTACTTTTTCAAGAAAAGAACTGATTTGAGTTTAACACAGTGAATCCCTTCCACCCCTCCATGTAAAATCCTCTGATTGATAGTTCTAGGGAAAGAATTTGGAGTAAACATTATGAAAGTATTATGTCTATTAAACATAAATCTCTATTACCATTCCACCTCTTTCTCTCAAATACATCATAAACTAAAAGCTTGCAAATTTGCTTATCAAAAGAGTGATTAAAAGAGGAAGCATGGAAATACAAGTAAACTCATCAGAGCTACAGACGCCCATTGGCAGCGGGACTATGCTTGTATGGCATAAAAGACAACTTCGTCGGGGTATTGTTCAGGCTTGTTGGCAACGAAACAATGTCAGAGACAATCATAAACTGGATATATGCTTTTATCAAAAATTTATATCTATACCTTCTTCTATTTTTCATACGAAGTAGCTTTAAAATAAATTTTCCCAGATTTGGATTCATGACTTTTACTCAAACCTCTTTTGAGTACTTATCTTTACAAACTTATATTGCTTAATCTATTTATGTGGGGACCTATGGAAATGTTTTGTTGTTAAACGATTTCTTGTTTCCCATTATTTTTAACAATTGGGTAAATTAAAGTTCATTACCTTTAACCAAAGATAATTGATCATTCCCTGTGTGTCGCTATTGTTGTAGGGAAAACCCAACAACCCCCCATTACTTTAAATAATGGGGACCCTTTCTATTAATTTTCGGCTAAGCATCTTTTATGATTTTCATTTAAGTTAATTATCTTACAATTTTGTCACTTTTCATTTTTCATCGGATTTCTATTTTTATTGTTTCATTGAATCTGACTTTTCACAAGCTTTCTATCAATACTTGTTTCGACTCATTTGGTCAACCGGTTTGTAAATATCACTCCTTTGAAGTTTGATCATTTTCTTGTGTGGACTAAAAAAATGTAAAAAAGTGTGATATTTCAATTTTTGCAATTAAATAGTCATTCATTGTAAATGTTAACTTTTAGTGAATTTTTACAATGTAAATATTAACTTTAATGAATTTTTACTAATTTTTCATTTTTCGCTAACGGTCCTACAAAATGGCCCAACTAAGTTGTACAATAAATGAAAACACATTTCGGGATCTTGATAATTTACTCCAACTTGTTATTTTAAAACAAATTACCAAACCGAAAACCCCAAAATTGCAAAATAACTGAAGTCCAATTTGTAGGATCATTAATTAACATGGCCCCACTTCTCATCAAATCCTCCCTTCCAAAATCCGGAATTTAAAATTTCTAAAATTAAAATTGCGATGTGAAATTATGATTGTGATATATCGCATATCGTATAAAACATATTTCATAACCCACTCAATTTAAAACTCCGAAACTACGATTGTGATTTTAAAATTATACAATGGGTTAAAAAGTTTTAATATAAAGTTTTTTGTTTGAGCTCCTTATGCCTCCCGTACCTTCACCTCACTCACCCTCACACATCATATTCCACTCACTATCACCATTACTCCACTCCACCTCATCCTCCATACCTTATCGCTCCACTTCATCCCTTATGACTCCATTAACCCATTACCCCAAAACATATACGTAGATTGATTCCAATGGTTTGTTTTTTTAATTAATTATATAATTATATAATATAATATAAATTATAGTTTGATTATTATAAATTTAGGTTATAATTAATTTATAATATTAATTTCAACAATTTTAATCATTTTTATATATAAAATTATTTGTTAATAATTAATTTAGTTTGTATTTACAATTAATTAGCATTAATTAAATAATAACTTAATTAATTGAATTAAAATTTTATTTAGTTCACATAACAGAAATTTCAGAATTTTGGCAATTTTATTATTCCAACTTTAGAAGCTCATTAATGGAGTTTTACTTAACCAAATGAGGCCAAGGATGGCTCATTAGAAAGATAAAATCATGCAAAACATTTCTGAAGTTTAAAATCCATCAGAAGATGAAGCTCCGAATTTTTAATAAAACTAATTTTTTGAGTTTAATTTTTTGCATTCTCATTTTCCCACGACTTCTTCCGAGTACAGATTCATTCACCTATGTTCTCATTGGCCAATCAAATATTCATAGGCATCAATAGAAAGCTCTAATTCTTTTTATTTTAATTATGTAATTAAAGTTTTGATGAGATTTGTTTTAAATTGAGATTTAGTATTTTTGTTTTATTTTGACATTTTAATTTTGATTTAATTTGTTTTTGCACGAAAAAAATTGAAGATATGATGAAAGAAGATCTTAGTCAATGAAATGCTCCAGCAATAGAAAAATGGAATTTGGAACCAATGAAACTTGATGGAGTAGATTTATTATTCAACAATGTTATCGGGAAAACTAATGTCCATTCAGAGTTGCTAGTCCCACTAAGGCAGGTAGCTATCTTAGAAACAAACAAACTAAAGTTACTTTCATTTTCCTTTATGAGAAATAGATGAGAGAGACGCATAGAGTACCAACCTCAGTCTTTCGCTTGGCTCCTTGTTTGTTTCCTCCCTCCTTTGACAGAGTTTCGCCACTCCTTCCTTACTTGTTCCGCTTCAAAGAACACCTGTAGAGTCAAAGCAGCATAATATCATCAAAGCATAGAGATCTATAACCATAAACAATATAGGATCAGATGTATATTAACCATACAAATGCATATATCAATACAAGATTCAGAGATATACAAGAATATGGAGGAAAACTCAAATAGCTTTATGGATAGAAGTAGTAGAAGAGAGGATTACAACCCATTGGTCTGACCCAACACCATCCTCCTAGCATGAAAACCCTCTTCACCTCATGCAAAGCTTAGATCACCCAACAATACAATGTTTGCACAAAGAAACCAACAACACTTCCTTATAAAATACAAAATTCCAGCCTCTGGATCTCTAGGATGAGGGATCTATATATAGATGTTTGCAGGTGGGTGAGTCAGCTTCTGGGATTTTGATTAGTATCATCTCTCTAATAGTTCTTGGTTCCACTTGGAGATTTCATGATCTCTTACTCATCCCTGGGAAAATTTAGAGAGGCAAGTGTCAAATGAGCAGTTTCTAGAAGATTCTCTGGGTTTCCACCTAGCCAATTGCCTTTGTCATTTGTCTGCTCTTGCTCATCGCACCCTACAGAAGGGCTTTTCAGTATGCATCACACTTTCTACATGTAGTAGGTGAGATGCATCGCACCCTTAACACTGAGCAGCCTGTATGGTCTAGTTTTGACCAATTCTTAGTAGTTTTTCAGGGAGAACTTCTGGGAGATGATGTGATCAGCTGACCTTGTTCCATTAGGGTATGAAACAACACTTTTAGGGGCTTAGAAGCCCTTGGTTTATGGACATATGAGATTGGGGTTGCAGTGCCCAAATATGTCTATAACACTAATGGAACTCATGAAGGATTCAGCAAGGCTTATCCTCTCATGCTATATATGAGAGGCTAGGGCCATTTTGGGAAAGGTCAAACCATTAGAAAGGATTACCTTTTTGGCTCTAGAGCATAGTCTCTGACTAAGGCATTAGAACAGGTTAAGAAGGGAGAGAGAGAGAAGAGCTGGAGAGGTAAGGGAAGGCTGATACAACTGATGGTTGTAATCACTCTTTTCTACGTCAATATAGAACTACAATTTTGTTGTCCACTCTGCGATGTTGGTAATATAATTTGTTTACATATTGATGCAATGTCATTATTATGAGTGGCTCAGATATATGCAACTAGATATATTTATATGTTAATGCATTGTTTGTCAAAGCTATATGCTGTGATATTACGCTTGTTTTATCTATGTGAAGGTTTTGATCTGGAGCTAGCTCAGAGGTCTTCCACCTAGCTAAATTGCTCTCTCCAACAACACCATACCAAGACTTGAGGTAATAAGTCCTTCTTCCTACTTTGATTCTCATTTGTTTAACATAGATATGCATGCATCTTTGTGACAGCTGCAGCTAATCTGACAGTATGTCGGGGATCCCGGGAAGATCCTTAAGGGTTCCTACATCACCGAACACCTATGCATTAATCCCTATAGTATAATTGGCGACTCCACTGGGGACTACACTTATTTCTCTGTTTCTCCCAAAGTTCCTAGATATCTCTTTCTTCCAGGCCTTCCTATACTTCTTGATCCCCTTTTTGACCACTTAGGACTATACAACACTCTTCTCTTAGTGCTCATCCCTAGATCTGATCCCCACAACCTTTGTTTTGAGACTTTTTCCTCACTAACTTTGTATGCTAGTGTAAACAGTGCTTTATAGAGCACTGTGGCCTCACACGCAGTGAATTAGTGTTTCAGGTAACTCTTTGTACCCTCTATTACAAAGCCTTAGCTAGCCATTTCTTAATAAACAGACTACTATGTGACCTCATGGGTTAGGAAATATGCTTGTAGATTGATCAAGGATCTGCAATTGTGCTTGTTTGATTGATATGTCTCCTGAACAATTTTTTTTTAAGAAAATAGCTTTACTTCTTAAAGTTTTTGTTTTCATAAAAGAAAAAATAATTTTTTTTTATTGTTTTCTGCTTAGTTGGTTAGATCTACATTATTTGGTTTCACAAGTTGTTAGTGAGCATTGTTAGTTCTGTTGGTTTTGCTAATGTTTTACTAAACTAGATGCATGGTATATATATTGACGTATAAATGACTCTCCCTTTGTAGAAGAAACTTCTTCATCGAAAGTGAAATTTACAAGCATTGTTTTTGCATGATTTGAGTCAGAGTCCCATATAACTTCATAAGTAACACCCCTATCGAAGAATATAATGAAGTACATTTAAAATTTACCTAATAAAATCAATCAACAACTCTTTTTAGATTAAACACACATTAGTTTAGGCTAGGATCTTGGGTTAGGCAGTTGTGAGTTAACTGCCCAAGATCATAAAACCAAAACTAGTGTCATTAACAAGGGAAATCCTTCTGCACTGATACTATCTAGGACCACTGCAGTAAAAGTGGAGCTAACTACAAGATACCAGCAGACTATAAATGAATGTAGCCTACCTTTTCTTACATCTCCTTGGGTTATTTTGTGTGTTGGGGATCCATTTGGGGATATTGGAGCTGAGACGGGGACTCAGGTATCCTTCCCACACAACATACTATCTGCGACTATGTCCCCCCCAATAGTGTTTGTGATCTGAGGTAACCATAGTGGCCATACTTTTAAGGACGAACATAAGGTGACTAGGGCAAGATTCCCTGGAACCTAACACAGACGAACCTACTCTATCTTTGGTTTTTGGGAGGGTGCTCATCTTCATGACAATACTTGGCCCCTTAATCTGAGGTTCGGGTGAAGCTCAAGAGTAATCATAACTGTACATTTGGGCAACTCTCTCTATTATCCATTGTGATATTGGGGTTCATCTCCAGCAAATGGTGGTTATCAGACAACATCATACCCTCTACTTACTGATTGATTTATTTAATGTTTGTATTTTTATTTTTTAAGTGCCATATTGTTATCATCGAGACTTTAATAAATACCACTAGAAAATTTATCTATCACCATGGCTACATCCGGCCATCGTCGTCAATCTAGACGATTGTTAGGTCTTCCCCCACTCATTGTGGAGGATCCATTTGGTTGTAGTGAACCAGATTACATATCTATGGGAAATCATTCTCTGAGATCTAACACTGAATCAGTTTGGAAATCCCACGATTAAAGCTTACTAGAAGATGAACCTACTCTATCTTTGGTTTTTGGGAGGGTGCTCATCTTCACGATAGTATTTCACCCCTTAATCTGAGGTTCAGGCAAAGCTCAAGAGTAATCGTAACTGTACATTTGGCCAACTATCTCTATTATCCATTTTGATACTGGGTTTCATCTCCAGCAAATAATGGTTATCAGACAGCGCCATACTGTCTGCTTGTTGATTGATTTCTTTAGTGTTTTTTTATTTTTTTAAGTGCCATATTGTTATCACTGAGACTTTAATAAATATCACTATAAAATTTATTGATAAAATTTATCTACAACCATGGCTACATCTGAGGATCATCATCAATCTAGACAGTTGTTAGGTCTTCCCCCACTCATTGTGGAGGATCCATTGAGCCGCATTGAACTAGATTACCCGTCTTCAAGAAATCAGTCTCTGAGATATAACATTGAATTAGTTTGGACATGCCACGATTCAAGCTTAGCGGAAGATTTGTTTACTGAAGGTTTCATTCCTCCATACAATCCTCTAATCAAGAATCCGTTGGGACCACTCTTGATTCCAGTTGCATTTGTACCTCCTATGTCTTCTATTGGACCTACACCACCCATCCCATAGATGAATAATAGGTCCTGGGCTTTTTTGGACACTTTTGGTCCACCACTACCACCCTAATCGACAGTCAATAACATACCTTTGATGGAAAACCCTGTTATCCCACCTATCCCAGGTTCAGATCCTATCATGACACCCAACACCAGTGGAAACCAGTACATACCGGTTTCTGCCCCTTTTGTGTCAACTCTCGGACCTTCAACAAGTGCTACATATAGCGTCTTTATAACACTACATACAGCATGGTTAGCAAGGGTCCCATCAACAAACTCTTTGGTTGGCATCCATTGTTTAGTTCCAACTCCTAGGTTTAGATGCCTGGGGGCAATATTCCCAATATGCACATACCGCTCGGGAACATTACATTTCCCCCTTTGTTTATAGGACAACAATGACAGTCATTGATTGACATGAACCCTCCTAATGTCAGTCAAGTACCTATAGTTAATTACATGGTGAGAGGGATCCCTCAACAAGGTACCACTCAATCCATATGGGCACCCCACTCTCAACCTCAAATGAGTCAAAGGGGCAATGCTTATCCTAGGGTGACTTACAATCCCTAGTCTAAGAATCCCTATGGACAACCACAATACATGATTGTACCCCAAGGAAATTACTATTCCACGCATCTTGTGTATAATATTGGGAACAACACGATGGGAGGACCGCAAGGATCCTCAAGTCATATGTCATCACCTTGGTCTAATTTGGGAGCATCAAACACCTTGTCTTTCTTGGTAATGCTTGATATCCCCGACTTGTACAAACTCACCAATGACCCCATCTATCACAACTTACTTTGGCCTCCAATCCCACACAAAATTCTGACATACATCCCGAAGTTCAAAGGGAAATAAGGGGAGGATTTGGGTATGAACATCACCACCTAACATTTATGGTGCGAAACTAACTCTGTGGTGGATGATAGTATCCAGCTACGACTCTTTCCCTGCACCCTTAATGGAAATGCAGCCAAGTGGTACATTGAGTTACCACGCACGTCAATCAATACCTTTGGGGTTTTAGCGATGGAATTCTTAAACCATTTTCAGTTACCCATCAGCTATGAAACTGGGATGGAACTCCTTGCTTCATTACATCAGGATACTGTGACCTACATCTCTCATCATATCCATGAATGGAGATGTAGGTGGAGGCTAGTTAAATCTCCCCTCCTAGACTATCTATTATCGTATTGGTTCTACAAATCTCCTCTCCCTCAAATCACTAAAGATGTCACCTTAGGTGGTGCAGTCATGGAATACCAATCCATTCATTGTGCCCAACATTTGGATTTGATATATTCGCAATCTAGCACTTTATACGACGTTATTCCCAGTGCCCCTCACAACTCCAATGCTCCCTCTACTCAGCAACCCAATGCACACACCAATGGTATTATTGGCGCTACCTCTGGGGCTGTTGTAAAATAACTTAGCGGTCACATTGCCTAGTTGTTAGTTGACCCCTCTACCAAATCAACTGCTCTTCCTGCCACCATGATAAAATCTATGTAGTCTACACAAAAACTCAGTGGTAAGAACAAGAATAATAAGAAAAATACCACTCCTTCTGAAGAGTAGTCAACCAAGCAACACAACCCAAAGGAGAAGGCTGCTATGCCCTCTGACGATGGAAATGGAAAACTTGTCAAATTCCATTGCAAAATCTGTGCGGAAGACCACATGAAATATTGTTGTCCATGTCTCCAAGAAAGCACAGATTTCATTATTAAAAAGGACACTGGCAGGACCCTTACGGTCCTAAACAACCCTTTCCCTACTCAGTAACAACAACAACTTATTGAAAATCAACCCCAACCCCCGCAAGGGGGCAATGACGGTTCACGTCATCCTTCAGCTAGTGAAGGACCATCTACCATTTACACCTTTGAAATGGTAGATCTATAAACAAGAGCCAAAACTTATGGAGCTCCAGTTGCCAATGCTGGGGAAGCCTGCTCGAGTCAAAACCCACTGCTGCCTAATGATCTTCATATCGAAAGGTCAGTTGTTGATCTTGTGATTCAGCCCCCAAAAGGGGCACTTTGTCACACAATGCATAATACATCTGCACGTTGTTGGGCATGGAATCCCCCAACAATATGTTTTGGGGCTTAAAGCCCATGTTTTGGTCAAAGGTTTTGTGAGACTCCACGAATTACGGATGTGAAGCGTGAAGTATAGGTTAAGTCATAGGGCTGTCCACCCTAAAGTATTGTAATGTAATGTAAAGTCATGTTGGCCTACCCATGGTTTGTGCACCATGGGATTGTATAAATAGAGTGAGGCTCTAAGTTTTAAAAGGGGAGAATAAGAGAGAAGAATACGAATGGTTCGAGCATAGAGTAGGAGTCTAAGTGTATTGGGTCATAGTAGTAGGAAGAGGCTCTACAACTAAGTGCGTAGAGGCCTAGTAGAGTCCGTAACTAAGTGCGCGGACCCCTGTAGCTGAGTGCGCTGGGCGGTTTTAAGTCTATAATCTGGATTGAGGAATAATAAAAAGAAGTTGATTCCTATTTCTATGTATCTGTTGTGCATTGCTTTCTTTACGTTTATATTGTTTTATTTCTCGCGCGCACTGATATGATTGTTGAATATGTTGTAATAATCATTAGTCTTACATAAACAAGTTAAGTAATTGGATAATAATAGATTAGATAGCAAGGGACTTGGGTATTATATGGGTTGTGCCCTGAGTAGGGCTGCGTGGAAGCAACCTCACAAGTTGCGAAGGGATAGCAAGTGCGCGTAGCGACGTGCACCAAAGGTTAAACCTCGGACCTCTAGAAGCTCATCAGACATCCTCAGGGTGCGGAAACCTTGTTCTAGTACCCTACCATACTACCTCGAGTGAGACCTCAGTCCGCACTCTATGGGCTGTTACTGAAAAGGCCAGTAGTACTAGGATTTGCTTCGTTAAATCACCTCTAAACCTGGGTCAGGCCCATACAAGCCAACAAATGGTTTTGTTTCCAGGATGGGGATCTGCATAAGGGATGTTTGATGTTGTGCCACTGGAATCCAACAAGGAAATAAATTGAAGAATGGTTGGACACGAAGATTCACGAGTTCGTGGCGCAAGAAAATAGAAATTTGCAAGTATCTAAGGAACAGTGTTTGGAGCGCTACTTGTATATGGAAATCCATGAAATTGTCTTTGCATCCTTTCCCTCTGAGCTATATGAGTGGATTACGAAGTTAGCAGACAGCCAGGGAAGGTGTAGGCTCGACAAAACAATAGTGTGGACTCTGGAATTAGTGCGCAGACTAAAAGCATCAAGAGATAAGATCGCGCAATCTATGGACCATTGGCTCGACCAAATAATAGGAGGATTTATCACTGAGTTCACGGTAGACATGACCGTGAGCTATAGTGAGGCAGAGTGATGTTTCCTTAAGGGACCGCGAGGTAAGTATATTAAAACTTTGAACACTTGGATTAAGATGTTATTGTGTGAAAAGCAGATTATGTGAATAAATTAATGTTTGGGATTACGCGAAGTGGGAAGATATACAGAAGTGAAAGTAGTGAAGAGTTGGAAACCAATTCCTTAATTTCACCCTCACGAGAAAGCAAGGAAGAGCTTGCAAAAGTTTCTCCGAGAAGCGTAGTCAATCCGATAAGGCAGTGTATTCCACGTTTACCACCTCCACCCACACCGCCACCCGTTTCGCCCTTCTCACCTCCATTTCCACCCACACCAACTCTGCCACCACCGTAGTTTAGTATGGCAAGTGCAATCAAACTACCGATATTCAGAGGAGTGGGGAATGAAGATCCAGACCAATTTTGGTTCGTGGTAAGAGCAGTATGGGAAGCACAAGACATCATGGACGAAAATATTAAAAAGGCTATGCTTGTGAGTGTGCTGCAAGATCCCGCATTAACGTGGTATATCAAGAATTCTATTGACTACCCCGAATGTAGGAAGCGGAGCAATCCAGGCCACGCTAAATAGGGAGTTTAGCAGGCCAAAATCAGAAACACAATCAGTCATTGGGTTTAAGGAGATCACGATGCTCTTGGGCGAGACACCCTCAGATCTACACCAAAGGTTGAAGAGTATGATCCGCGAAGCCAATATGATGTTAACAGATGCACAACACTGCGCATGGTTTGTGGCCTCACTTACGCCACACTTAAGGACGACACTGTCACAGCAAAAACTTTCCACCCAGGGCGAAGCATTGGAAAAGGAAATGAGATTACATGAGACCCCTATAGAAGACCCTAGGTTGGGAGTCCAACAAATCAACGTGCAACTGCAAAATATCTATCTTGAAATGCAAAGTTTGAAATGGGACAGGACACCTCAGCCAGAGGCGCACAAGGAAGTATGGTGCATAAAATGAAAAGGCCAAGGGCACGACAAGGACCATTGTCCAGTCTTCAAGAACTACTTGGTAGGAGGAGGGCTGATGTCGTTAAGACCTGAGGCATAGGCAGGGTCGAACATGGAATCTACACTAGGGTGCACGATCTACCAGATAGGAGGAAAATACACTACGGACAATTGTCATCTGTTGGAGAAGTATACGTGTACATCCCAACAATTGTTTTGTAATTTACGTAGGTTAGTAGGCTATGATGAACACACCTGCCGACGCTACGAACTAATGATGGATCAAACTCCTTCCTACATGGTGCAGACTGAAATGCGAGCCCTCGACCCAAATATGGGGATGGAGCGTGTTGGATTTCAGGGGTGCAGTCGAGGTCGAGGTGGAATGGACCAGGAACGGGTCTCGGACAACTAATTTGTTACAATTGCGGAGGGCCAGGGCACTATGCCCACGATTGTACAAATCCAACAAAGAAATCATTTTGTCACTGTACTCTAGCCCCTTCTGACTCAGAATTTACAAATGATAAGGTCTCAGCTACGCGAAGAAGACCCGAATGGAAACTGGATGCTCAGGAGCAGTATGACCATGGGAGATGATAAAGGGAAGTAGCAAGAAGAAAGTTCATGGGTTCACAAGGCTCCTACAAAGGAACCTGAGTTTGATTTAGAATGTGTAAAGGAGACATTCATGGAAGCTAAGAGGAGCTTCACGGAGGCCTCCACTTCAGGTCATAAGGATCAACTAGAACCAGGGATAGATCCTTCAATGCTCACTACCTTTCAGGAGACATGCATGAAACTACTGCATGACGGCAAGCCAATCAAAAGACTACAGAAACTTATCACTAGGTGCACGGGGTCAGGAGAACCGTGCGTGGTCCAGAAACTTGGAAAGCATGCATTACGCACAGGAATGGAAATGAGGTTGACTGCACAAATCGGCGAGTATGAAATGTTTTAGGTAATCCTGGATATGGGTTCAGAGGAAAATGTACTACCAAAGAAAACATGGGAATGCATGGGTAGAACCACACTACAATGGTCCCCTATTAAGTTACGAATGGCGAACCAATAGAAGGTTTTACCCATGGGAAGATTGTAAGGGGTCACAGTCGATACTGAAGGTGCGAGCGCACAGGCGGATTTTGAAGTGATAGAGATTATCGATGACAGTAACCCCTATCACACTCTACTAGGAATACACTGGGCTATCGATATGAATGGAGTCATAAATTTGAAGAAGCGCAAAATGATATTTGAAAAAAAGTAAGTATGTGTAGTAGTACCGCTAGATCTAGCTGAAGGAGCACGATACATTGAACCGGTGCGCGACAATGATAGTGATGACGATATTGATTGTATTTCCAAGATAACTGCGTGAGAATAGGATTGGGTGAATCCAACTGTAGATGGAAGGATTTCATGGGAGCATGAAAGCTCTTGCACTTCAGATTTAGACAAAGAAGTAGAATGATGGTAGAATCGACTGCACGAAGTAACAATGCTGAATTGCAACATGATGATTAGATCATTGCATTGCATGACAAAAGAGGCAAGGGAGCTTCCGACATATGATGGATTAAGTGGATGAATTTTTGAGAAAATGTTAAAGCGTAGTACCAAAATAGTAGTGGTTCGATGTACTGAAGTGAGCACTATTTGCAACACCCATAAAATGGTGGGGTACGCATCAAGGAAATTTCAAGGATTGGCACGGATGCAAAAGGATGATGTGCCTACCTTTTGGAAACCCCTAGCTCCGAACGAAAGCCAATTAGCAGGGGTGAAACAACTTGTGCGCCCACCTTTCCCTATGGGTACAGACATATATTGTACAGTCCACACAAGTGCACACCACCCATAGACTATGGAATCAGAAAAAATCACAACAATAGGAAAGGCAATGCGCACTACCATTTCTCCATGACGAAGCATTCGATAGGGTGTTTATAGTACTGAAAAAGGTTCACCAGGCGAGACGAGTTGATTGAGACCTGCATGTGCTAGCGATTCAATGGGCCTATTGGACCATGTGCAAAACCCTGAACATGGAAACAATTCCAAAGGTGTGAAACAGAGCAGAGACTGTAATTTCTAAAGAGAATACAAAAAGGAATCCACATGTAATGGCTCCCGCAGTTGTGACGGTGCACGATGAATAGGAGGAAGAAATCACACATCTATGCGACGTCGAACATATAAGGATTCAGGAAGCCATCCGGTGAGGGAACCTTAGACTTCGCAAACTCAAAAAGGACCGGGTATGATTGAGAAATAAAACAAGTTTGATGGAAGCTGAGATCAAGAGGCTGGAAAATGAGATCATGCAAGCATGTCTCGTCGATAACCCAAAGATGGCAAGGCAAGATGCGGATGACCATACCACTGCATTAGAATATTTTTGCCGTGCATTTATGACTCTGTTGTCATGGTTATGACCGCACCTCACCAAACGTAGTAACCAAGGGAGCACACTATATATAGTAGAATGCGTGGTGCCAGTGGTCACGAAGGCAATTGAGGAGTTTCCACGGACTATACTGGAAGGCGAGTTGAAGTCTCGCACGAGTGGCATGACCACCTAAATAGCCATAGGGAGCTCAGTCTTAACACTCTAGGCAGTTGAAAGAGAGTGCGGGACTATAAAAAAGTCTATTTGGGAGTTGCATGATGAGGAAGGTGCACACAGAATCAGCATGACACAAGGTTCGCGCCCACACACGGGGGGCTGCGCTGCCATGTGGGTAGGCTAAGAAGTAACTTTTGGTGTCACTTTTCATGATGAGATGTCCAATTTAAGGCAAAAGGGAGTGGGCGTCAGGCATTTAAGACACAAATTAAGGGCTAGATTTGGGGAAATCTGCCACCAAGAAAGCATTGATGGCAAAAAATTGGGGGGAACGGTCGAATTTGAATTCAAAAGGCGCTACAAAACTCTAGGGGCTAACCACGAGACAACACTTGTTCATTTGAGATTTGAGGAGTTGATTAGAGCATAGACTATTGAGCGCCGACTAACATTTGAGCCCCAAAGTTTGTGAACGACCACAGACAACTCAAATAAGATGATGGTTACCAGGAGAGTTTTGGGCTAGACAGAAGGGACCACCAACGAGGCTGCACAGAACCCCATGGTACATGATGTTCCCAGAGACACTGGGATTGCGCTGGAAATCCTGAAATTGTCCCAGACATCGAGGCCCAAGAAAGATAAGCAAGTAGCGGGACCAGTTTGCATGTCCCTGAGGAATCCATGGTTCAGTATACTCTCAATGGAAGAAAAGGGCAAGGCTGTCACCAATGAGCCAGATGATGAGGAGGAGGACCTATAGGATCTCGTTGATGAGATAGAGGTAGTAGAATACATCGAAGAGGACATCCAACCGATGCACTTTGCAGTGAAATTTCCCTAGTACATCCCTCCATGGAAAGGGAAAGCTAAGATACCCAATGACTTGGATGCCACTAAGAGCGCACTCCAGACCTCGCTCCTCCCCAATGGAATCATGTTTGAGGGCTCGCACCTGGGTCGTGTACCCACAATGAAGTTTGAATATTGGGACCTCATGGATAGTAAGAAGTTCCCACACTTAGAGATGGAGAGTCTCATGAAGCAAAGCATGGAGGGGCTAGTTACAACACTAGAGCCACGGGAATGGTTGCGTGGTGTGGAGAAGGCCATATTACTTCATCTGTTGTCGATTCCACACTTTCACCGTGCGCCTATCACTATTTTTGTCATTAGGCAGTTGCTTTGCTTGGTGCATGATAGGTACTTATGGCTGGAGGAGCCTATTCCCATCACGGCGGATATCACCATAGGATTTCTCGGCTCCCCTGTAAGGGAAACGACCCCACAGCAATAGCAAGAAAAAGAAGAGATTTGGTGCTCGGAGAGGCCATGAAGAAAAAATACAAACTAGAGAAGAAGAAGAGGGGTTACACAATCAACAACATTAAAGATAAAGGGGTGCGCGTAGCCACCCAACTCCTGGCCAGGAAGGTAATGAGAAAATGCAATCCCGCAGAGATGAGGTACTAGCGCCAGTAGTTGCAATGGTAGAACAATGCGTAGAAGGGATCCAATTCAATTGGGCTAAATTCCTCTGTGAGGAGTTCCTAACTAGCTACAAGGAAGCCTAGGAGTAGGGCAAGACCTTCCACTACACATGGTTGCTCTTTTCCATTTTACTGGTGACAGGGGAATTGCCTAAGAACAGTCAGTTCCCCAGCATTGAACAAGATTTACCAGAGGCCGCAAAGTATGCATCGCTCTGGGCCACCAAGAACACAAAGTAGATTAGCAAGACCAAGATCTTCTGCATGGAGGTGAGCATCCGAATGTGGATCAATAGATGGCTATGCTTGTCCCCCACAGTGTACAATAGTCTGCGAAGCTTTGAAGACTTCAAGGAGGACATGCATAATGTGCACATCAAGGTGTGTAAGGACCCAATATGACAATGGACTAAGCTCCCCTTCATTTCCATTAATGATGCGATCTTTTCAGTACTAGAAATATGCCCCCCCCGAGTGGTGCGCCTCAGATCTGGCAGAGCTAGATAGAGCAATAGCACAGAAACAAAAGGAGGAAGCCAAGATGCGTGTCCTGAAGTTGGCCCAGAAAAGGTGAAATGAACAAGCGGCCACAAAGGTAAGGTTTTTCCATGAGACAGCAAAGGCAGCTGCAAAGCAGGCAATGGTCACCGAAGTGGTAGCAGTAGCACAGACAATAGGGCCACCATAACATAGCAAGAGGAAGGCCAGAACTTGCTACCGGACAAGAAGCAGAGGACACAAAAGAAGGCGCGGACCCTGGCACAACGTTTACCCAACTAAAAGGGTTGTGCTTCATAGAGAGATCAGGTCCACGGAAAATGGTCAAGGCCTCCAAATTGACCTTCAATCCAATCACGTTAACAGAAGGCGAACTCTACGACATCGGTGACATGGTTTGTGAGGTCACCAAGGAAGCACTCTAGGAAGCCATGTTGGAGCAACAGATTGTGTTGGGGGCCCTAAGGGTGCAACTATAGGAACTTTAGGTAAGGCCCCCACAGGAAGGAACTATAGCCACCTACGGTGCTGCAGGTACATCATCAATGAAATAGCCATTACGCGTAAAGATGTCCAATACCTAAGTGCTACTAGAAGGAGTGTTAACAATAGATAAATAGGACAACATATCCGTGGTGAGCTCCAGTATTGTAGCAATAATGCTACAACTCATGGGGCTTTCTGTCTCTCATTTTATCAACCCAGTAGTTCGTACAAACTTGGAAGCGACGGTGCTATATGCACAAGTACTAGCTCTTGTCACAACTGTCACTTGATCAGCTGGCACAAGTCCGCTAGGGCTCAAGCCAACTTCTATGGCTCACAGAAGAAGCTTTATCAATGATGGGAAAGCTAGCTCAAAGAAGACTAATCTACTTGACAAAAATGAACTGAAAGCAAATCAAAGCATGTAAGCCTAGGAAACCCTAATTTGACTAGTCTAACTTCTATAATGCAAAGAATGTGAATGAAACTTCTACCAATGCTTCTACTACCTCTAATAAGTGAAAATGCATGGATCTAAACTACTTGCATCATAAAAGACATGTTTTGTACTTTTTCATTAAGTGGGTGGAATGATTGTGATTTTGTGCTTATCAGGGTTTGGTTGTGCAGATGGGATGGAGAAGGAAGGAAAATGTGGGACAGGTTGGGGAGGCTAGGAGAGGTCCCTAGGGATCCTTAGCATCCATCCACAGAGGTTCCTCACATTCAGAAGCTCAGCAACCGAGTGAGTGGCCTCCTATAGGATGTCTGCAGGGGATCCTACAGGAAACTCAGAGGTTTCTACAAGATAGTCCTGTAAGTCTTCTACAGGATGTTCTGTGCAATTCTACAGGATGATTGGCCGTGGAGGTTTTGGGAGATGATGGAGTGTTGGAGTGGTGAGGAAGGCTAAGTGAGATGGAGATGGACCTGATGATGGCTCAAGAGCTGAAAAATCAGATGAAGGAATAGGATGGGAAATGAGTGTAAGGAGTAGGTTGGAAGATAAAGGGCTATGTCAACGAAAGTTGAAGGAGATGGAGCTATGTGGGAAATGAGAGGTTTGGAGGGTAAATGAGTGAGACAGAGGTTAAATAGGACTTGAGGATAGATCAAGAAGAAGAAGAAAATGGTTTGAGAAGGAGCAACGCAAATGAAACAAATGACTTATGCATCAAGACGAGAAATTCATTAACCTATGATGATTGTGCCATGAAACCTATGAACAAAAATGGAAAACAAGAAATGAAACCTATGTGAAACAATTATGAACTAAGTATTTATAAACCCAAACATGCATCCAAACTGATATCAAGTTCTGCAAATGAGATTCAAACACTAATGATTGCATGGTGAAGCAAAGAAAGTGTTTTGTTGGCAGCAAGGTTGCATTGGTCCGAGCTCATGATTCCACTGAAGGGGAGGTGAGATCCAAAGTACTTGGTAGCCTTTTTTCTGAATATATTCCCTGTGATTAACCTATCAACAAAATCTGAACATTAAAAACCTTTACTAATCATCAAAAGCAACCTAAACAACAACACATCATTTAAATCCAAATAGCATATTTTATTATGAGAATGCAGCAAAGACACATAAATATAAACAAGGGAGGTACTGGGCGCTTGAGATGGGCCCAACCCCAAGAACTACAGCCTCCCAAGAGAGATTTAGAGCTGGTGCAAATCTGGATCCATCTTTATTAACCAAGAATGAAAAGTTACATCAAAACTGTCCACAAGGAGAGCTTGAGAAAGAGCTGAAAGCAAAACTAATCCATGGCCTACAAATCGAATTACAAACTAGCTAACTAATGGCTAAAACAAAATGACTAAATAGCTACAAAAATGACTAACCACTAGCTAACCAAAAATGACTAACTACCAGCTAACCAAAATGAGGCTCCAAGCCTTCTTATTTATACAATTTGAGGACCCAATAGTCCTCCTAAAAGTTAGGGACTTGGCTTCCCAAGACTTGTAGTTAACAGCAGTCCAACTTGACTTGTTTGGCTGCCCTTGTGCTCATTGATTTGGTGGCCTTTGAACTCCGAGCTGATGGTGGAGAATTCGAGGTAAGGACCCA
>APFE030844126.1:318218-331327 GCA_000404065.3 Pinus taeda
TTTGTTCTAACAACCAACCTTCCAGATCCCTCCAGGCTTGGTTGTTAGCATTGTTGAGGTCGCCATCCTTTCTCTGGAATGTCTGTTCGACTGACCATCCACTTATCTTGGGGAAAGCTCATCCTTTACCTATTCATGGAGACTCCTTCTCCTTTATAAGCCTCCTCCATTGCCCATGAGCAGCTAGTTTGGAACATATAGACTTTGATTGAGGAATTCTTAATGCATTAGTGCTGCTCTTTGTAAGCATTTGGTGTGTTGTGTGAGGATTGCTTTGAGCTTGAGGAAGGTCATGAGCTTGTTGCCTTGTATGTGAGAGAGAGACCTCTTTGACTTGGGAGATTTGCCTCAAAGGTGAATGCTTGGAAGACATGCTGGCTGGACCCTCTAGAGAAGGACTCAGCGTCAGGACTTCGGTTGTACCTTACTCTACTTTTTGATTAATAAAGATAGATGACTATTCTTATGGTTCCATTTCCATTTGTCCAATGAATGATTAATGCAAATTGTATCCTTCTTGACTGATACATAGTTGTTGTTAGTAGATTTTACGCTCTTGTTTGCTCTCTTTTGCTTGTGCAGGTGTTCGTCCGCAAGGATAGCGGAGAATTGTGATCGGCTGGAGCGAAGGAGCGAGAGGACCATCTCTTCGACAAACATAGCGTTGGAATCCAAGTAGGTTTCTCTTACCCACTTGTTAACTACAACTAGGAACCTGCAGTGTAGCATTGTTTGATTGTTGCTAGACCCCTGTTGGGCTAGTAGGGATCGCCTCTATCCGTAGAGGGGATTTACCTCTCCAACAGGTAGAGTAGTATATCTTCCCATAATAGAGGATCTCACAAGAAAATCCTCTTTACTGATTGGTACATTCAATTGAAACAAGAAGAAATATAAGTCTCTAGGGCAACTAATGTTACAAATAACATCATTGAAACTATCAATGATAACCTGCACAATGCTAACCTGATTCAAGAATGCCCACCTGATAGTCTTCCTGATATCAAAGTCCTAGAAAGATAGTGGAAAGAAACTTCAAAATCAAAGGAAGAATTGATTAAAAAGTTGACCAAACTCGGTTGGGAAGTGTATTAGAGATATCTTGTGAAGCCACACAGTCAGTGGCTAATGCTACGTTGATTTGATGACTCATCCACCCATATGCTTCCTACGCTTTCAGATGCAGTGTACATAGGAAAACTACACATGAGGACAGGTCAGTCTCCTGAAGTTAACCCAATAATGGATATTTATGAGCTCAAGCGGCGAATGAAAGAATATACACAATCACATTCTTGATCTTGTCATTTCAACAATTTCTATTTCTATATTTTTTTCACTTATTTTAAGGAGAGTTGTTTTAACCTCCTCAAAACTTTCATGAAATGCCTATTTTTGTACTTCATTTTTATTATATAAACCTTTTCATGTCTACAAAGAAAAGGTCCCCAAATTTTATAAAGAAAAACATTGGAAGCTTTCACTACTGTACTTTTGAAGTTTGTCTTAGTAGAATGACCAGCTCAGGGTCCTGAAGTTTTGTAGAGAAGGCTTTGGAAGGTTTCACTTTTGTACTTTTGAAACCATCTTAATGAGAAAGACTAGACTGGAACTATTTCTTTCATGAGCAGAGTCATATACATCGGGCACTTTTATCATTGTATATTTGGTTTGTTTATGAATTGATAGTCATTTCTCTTTATATTGTTCATTATATGTATCATTTCTAATGCAGCTCTGTATTAATTCACTTCTGAACATGATAGAATTTTCATCCTTAATACATATATGAATAATTTTTTAACGTTATTTGATGCAATATGTGTTTCATCAATTAATTTGGTTAACTATTTAATCAAAATAATTATCTTAAAATCTTTTCATTTTTGTAAGTGTTTGATCAATCTTTATTATCATACATTAAGGACAATTATTCTAGATCTTATAAACATAAGTAAACCCCGGGTAATACATAGATTAATATACATGTATTCTAGGTTATAAACCACCCCATCTATCACTTAGTTTTTGGTCATAAACACTCTATCCATTCTATCACATTTTTATTGGGAAATTGGTCCCATTATATCCAGTCATAGCCACTATTCTAAATGGATAAGGCACAGTATTCAAGTCCCCGACCTGGTGGTTTTCTCCCACGTTGTTGCAGCAATTTTCGAGGCATCAACATTTTGGCGCTAGAAGGAGGGCCACCAACTATGAATGGAAAAGATAGATCAATCTAAATTAAAAAGGCATTCCAAGAGTCACTTCCCCTCAAGATCACCTCCAACTTCTAGATATTCATCCAAATATCCTATTTCTAGATCAAAAGTTGATAAATCACCTCCTAAATATCCTAGTACATTTCCTAAAGCACCCTCTTTAGATTACAATCCTGAATAACATGAGATCCATACTTTAATAAATAATTAGGAGAAATCTCTATTTCAGTAGAAAATCATGTGCTATCTAAAGCTTCTATAGGAAGTGTAACTTCTAATTTAAAAAATACACGGATTGTAACTCATTCTCAAAGAGAGAAGCTTGGGGTTCCTACATTTGAGTTTCCTCTTCCTTATTTCCAAAAGAAGACAAATAAATCTGAGTCACAAACAGCTACTAGTGAGGTTTTGTCAAATTCTCCTCCACAAACACCTTCATTCCCTCCATTCATTCCTGTTAATACCCCTTCTTCTCAAACTACCAGTGCTAGTTCATTTAGCACAAATACACAAAATGCCTCTTCTTCCACACAATCAACCTCAATATCCACCAGTTCCAAAACTCCAATAATGGCAAGAAGACAACAACAACAATCTCCACCACCAGTCAGGCCATGGGCCAATCCTGGAGCTGTGCAAATGGAAACACGTCTCCATGATCTACCTAAGCATCCTGAAAGATCGCTACCAAAATTTATCCTAATGACGGGTTACCTGATGAAGAGCACCTCCATAATTATATGTTAGCCACTAATATTAATGGAGTAGTTGAAGAAGACTATGTAGTAATATTATTTCCCTACACCCTCCAAGGATCAGCGGGTTCATGGTATTTTTCATTACCAACGGGGTCTATTACTAATTGGGACATGTTTGAAGAATAATTCATAGCTAAATTCGGTGATGACCACACAATTTCATCCCTTATTAATGACCTTTCTAATTCAAAAGCTAATTCAGATGAAAAGATTAAAGATTTCAATTCCAGATTTAATAAATTGCTAAACAAAATCACAGCCACATCAAGCCCTGGCATTGATGTCCAAATCGAGTGGTATATTTCTTCTTTTCCTTCCAATATAGTGATTTTTGTGGATAGAGCCAATAAGGCTACTTTAGTAGAAAACATGAAAGAAGCCTTGTTTGTAGAAAAGAGAATAGTTTCATTGGAAAAGAAGACTACCCAAGAAGAAAGAAAGACGAAAAATGTCACATTTAAGGATGCATATAAGAAGAAATCCCCTAAGGATCCCTTTGTTCTTGAAGGATTGCAAAAAGTCCTTAAAACCATGTCAAATGAGATGGTGGAAATTAAGAAACAAGTGGTTGAGTCCTCTTCTAAGAAACCTTTTAGATCCTTCAAGAGAAATCAGACATCTAATCATCAACCTCTAAATACAATATCCAATGATGAGTCTGATTTAGATGAAGATGATGAAGAAACTGGATTATCTGATGATGAAACTGAAGATGAAGAATTGGTTGAAGTACATGGTATATGGGATTTTATCCTACCTACTTCCAATGATGAAGATGAGAAAGAAGATTTACCTGTTAGAACTAGGAGTAAAGGCCCAACTGATTCAACACAATCTCACGAAAAGAAAAAGCCTTCAACCTCTGCTACCAAGGATAAAGTGGTCAGTAAAAGTTCTTCTTCTACATCTCCTGAACCAACCCCATCCTCATATAATCCTCCATCTTCATCGAAAACCTTGGTATTTGGTGATAACATGGAATATAACATAATGGAGGACATGAAGAAAGCCAGAGAAAATATCTCTCTTCACGATCTCAGTAAGCTTAAACATCAACTTAATCTATTACTAAAAAAATTGAATGAAGTTATTGCTTCTCCTCTTCATGTTGCTTTGTTATCCAAAGCTTCTAGGGGAATGGGTAAGCCTCCTAATGATTCATCAAATAATATTGATTCCACTAATGATATCCTAACTGGCGATAGATCTAACTTACACACTCCCCCTTTCCTCTTGACTTATGAAATCTTCAATAAAATCCTCCATAACTACTTAATAGACTCAGGGGCCTCTTCAAACATAATGCCAAGATCAATCTGAATGAAATTAAATGTTTTACCCCAAAAGTTTGCAATCCACATTGTCCAACATGACAGAACAAAAGTGGAAGTCTTAAGGGAAATGGATTCAGTCAGCATTAGACTCTCTTCTAATCCAAAATTTTGTCAAGTAATTTACATAATAGTTGTCAATATTCCTTAATTTTATGGTTTAATTCTTGGCTGCTTTGAGAAACTTCATGGCTATTTTGCAACATATTGGTCTCACATGTGGCTCCCTTACAGCGGAAAGCCAAATCAAATCAGAATTGACCGAGAAAAACATTTGAAACATACAATAAATCATTTTGAAGATGAAAATGAACCAATGGATTTTAACAATAATATCATTGGAAGCTACTCTGCTGAGTTATTTTTAGGAAATTTCAATGCACATAAGTCACCTTTTTTGGATAACTCTATTACTTCCCAGATTGAGAATTTTTCTCCAGATTCGTCCATATGTATAAATCATGTAGATAAACCATTAGTTAAAACTTTATTTTGGACATTATATTTTGATGGATCTAAATCCAATGATGGTGCAGGAGCCGGTTGTATATAATTAGTTCAGAAGGAGAAAAAACAACGCTAGCACGTAGGTTGGAATTTGAATGCACAAATAATGTTTTTGAATATGAGGCATTAATCCAGGGTTTGTATAAAGAAATAGGTTTTGATATGAAATATCTTCAAGTATTTGGAGATTCTGAAATTTTTATCAAACAAGTAAGAAACACCATTCATTATCTCTCTGGACATTTAAAACATTATCAATCATTGGTTCAAGACCTTACTTCACATTTTTTAGCATTCAACATATCTCCTATCCCTAGACTTCAAAATGCAAGTGTTGACCTTCTTGCTAATATAGCATCCAAGCTTATACCATTAGAGGACTACAGTCTAGATAGCTTTTCCATAGAATTATTTTTTCGACTATCCATTACCTAAATCTGTGGTAAAACTTGAATATCTTTATGACCTAAAAGACATATTTAAGAAGGTTATTAATTCTAAACTCCAAAGTCCAACCTTAAGGTTTTAACTTGTAGAACTTGGAACTGATATATCAAACCACAAAACATCAATATAGGACTTGGTCTCTCCCCTGATGAGTGATTAACCTTTATTATTTTGATAAAAAGGTATAAAGGTATCTTTGCTTGGAGCTACGATGATCTTAAAATATATGATACCTCTGTTGTCAAGGTTAATCCTCTCTACGGACAGAGACAATCCCTCTAGCCCAATGGGTGGGTCTAGCAACTGAAGTAACAATCAACTAGACATATTCCTAGGTTACAAATGAAAATAAGAACGAAAGATATGTCCTACCTCATTCTTATGCTATTCTGATTTCCTTTGTTGAAGACTCTGAACCACTTGTATCATGGGCTTGTTCCTGATTCTCTTAGTGTTTATGCACCTGCACAAGTAATCAAGAGACAACAAAGCATGCCAAAGCATTTAGCAAATCCAATAACAACCTACTTAATTGATCAAGGAATGTCAAGCTAAATAATACATGAACATATATATTTTGGGAAGATGAAACAACAGTTGTATATTATTAGGAAATAAAGGGAAGCTTACACCTTGAGTGGTTATCCAAGTCCAAGCCAAGAAATCTCCAAACACTCCTTCTCCAAGTCAAATGAATAGTCTCTACGCACAAACTTAGCATAAGGGTGCAAATAGACATAGACCAACCATTTGGGAATGGGTGAGGATGAATTTTTAGGTTGGGAAATGGCTTTAGGACCTCTCCAAAGATAGGATTAGGCCCTCATCTCAAGGAGGTAGCTCATATGGATAAGAGAAAGAGGCCAAGTTGGGAGGATTTTACCTCATCTATGCGAAACAACCTCCACCTCGTCGCTCTGGAAGCTTCTAGATCTCGAAGCTTCTCATCCTCTATGGGAAAATTACCTTCGTGGATCATCCAAGTATGCAAGGGAAAATGGTGATGCCATCACTGGTCAAGTACAGTGCAACAAGTGACCATCGTTGTTTTAAGCCTTATAAGAGCGATGATCCTCATTTTAGGGTTTTAAGAGCTATTCCTTCAGGGAAAGCTCAAGGCATTTTCCAATCAAAGCATTAAGAGGGATCTGAGCTACATACATGGATGAGTATACTATATAATGGTCATGATTTCTCCACTTCAGGGTATGTCACAGGGAAGTGCAGGAGGCATGACCAAATACTAGGCAAAACCCAGGGTCTTGCACTCCATCCCGACCTGATCAAAGTACGAATTCCAACATGCGCATGAACATATTGAAATCGAACATGCTAGAAAACCACCTAATTACTGGCCAATGATGTGGTATGTTAACAGGTACGAGAGAAACCACCAATAATGACAATGGCTCTCAAGGTACAACTGTATAATATGTGAATGTGATAATGAATGTGAAGTCGAACACTCATGGAATCACCCAATTGAAATCCAATGATGTAGACCTATCATCGAATGCGAAGAAATTTCCATTAAGGCATGCAAGCTCTAAGGTACTGAAAGGGAGTTTCTAAGCCATCTTCCTGGATAATGAGCTAAAGTCGACAGGAAGCGACCCATCGAAGGAGGGAAATGATGAATCCCCCATCATCGACACGAAACAAGGAATAAAGTGGAATAATTTTCAAGACGGTAGCAATGACTCAAACAATGTATAGGTAAATAAATACATATTGGATTTCTCTTGAACACTGGCGACATGACTTCGGAGTGTGGCAGCATCTGACTCGACATAGGACTAAAAGTCATTATGAAAATATGGAATAGTCAAATGAGAGGCAAAAATGGATCACCCAAAACCCGAGAGGGCAAGTGATTGAGTGAGGATATCCCAAACCTGACATAAGAGCATAAGAGTGTCATGTTCAAGAGCGACATGCTGCCTATAAAAAGGATGTTTCATCTTCATATTTCCCCCGCTATTTCTAGCGAGTACCCCAATTATTTTTATCACAATCTTGAAGGGGATAACATATGCTTGTCATGTAAGTTCATTCTTAGAATGAATCCATCCTAGTAAGTTTTATGAGCCCTAGGAAGGAGAATCTCGACCTCATCATGGTGCAAGCCTTTCGTCGTAAAATTTTAATGATTCTGACGTAAGATAACTCTATGTCTTTTTCATATTTAGAGAGTTTGAAAAAGAGATGAGAAATAAAACTCCATCATGTCCCTTTTCATAATTTATCTCTCGAATTTGAAAAGGTAGAAAACAATATCTAAGAGAACCTCTTAACCATGTCGATCAAGGTGTAACTTTTTCGTAAATAGTCAATCTCAGCCTGAAAAAGGGTAAATGTATACTGAGGTGACATTCACTCATTTACTTTAACAAGTTCAAAATCACAATTACTCGACAATATTTTTAGTTTTTGAGAGTCAAAAAAGAACTCAAAGATGACTCCAGGGAGGTTCCTTTTTTGTTTATTTGATGAGTCTGAAAAAGAGATAAAATAAAACTCACAGGAATCAGTCAATAATGATCACTGTTGATTCGAAGATACCTGTAACTGCACAAAGAAATTCACCCATCACTGATATTGAGAAAAAATATTAAAATATCGACAAAAATGACTTACAAAACTTATAAATAACCAAAAGTAATTTTATTTTTACCATTTTACCATAGTAAGCTCTAAATGTGCATTTGTGCCCTAATTTTCTTGATTTTCAAGTGACTGTTACAAGAGATCCAGAGTGCCATTTCACGAACCATCTACAATAGGTAAGAGGCCCATCCTTGCTCTTGCATTTTATCACATTTTTATGCATTTTAAACAGTAATGTATATGCTATAAGGGAGGATTTTTAATTTTTAGGGCATCGGCAATCATTGCGGGTATGGTCATCAGACCTGGGATGATCATGCTCAAGCCCAAATTCTCACATGATGACATCGCTTTGTCTGTAAAAATAGGCGCAATGGCACCAAGGCGGATGTTTTGGAAGGAAAATCCTCTTTTCAAGCAAAAATTTATGATTTTAATCCATGAAAAAAACATTAATTGGTGTTAAATGATGTTTTGCAGGAGATCATTGTTCTGGAATGGAAAGAAAGAGGCCATGAGGCTAAAGACCACCAAGCAACTTAGAATCCTGAATCCATAAACACCCTAAGGAATTGCAGGTTGCTAAATTTCTTCAGGACCATAGGGTTAAGGGCCTAAATGGATTTACTACCCTATTTGATCAGTCTCTGGGATATAGATCAAGAGATCTTCATCATAAAAGACCAAGAAATAGAACTTGGGGAGGTGGATATCCACTTCATCACTAGATTGTCCCGATGACGGGAAGCAATCCAAGTCTTTGGATCTCACTTAGGAGGTGAAAGTACGAGAACTCTAGTCCAGAGGCATTGTCTAGGTGCCAAAATGACCAACGAATGGAAGGTGAAGATAGCAACAATCACCAACAACCTCATCTTGAGAACGATCTTGTTCACTATGGCACGTGTATCCGGCACACAAGCCTTGCGTGAGGCTTCGAAATCCTAGTTCCAGTACGCTATTGCATGTTTGACTCCCACCATATTTAACTAGTGTGGAGGCCTTTTAACAAATATGAAAAGGCAATTGACCAAGGGGAAGCATGGACACCAAAATAAATTTGGGTTCGGTTCAATATTGGTGACCTTATTTTTGGAGCGAGTGCCCTTGTTCTAGTATCAATGGGCAGAGGTACCAGATCCTGCCCCCGAGATCCGAGACTAGTGAGATGGAGTCAACTCATGCCTCGAGGAGGAGCGGGTCAGCATATGCATTACCCACCACAATTTTTCGCTTGGATAGAATTCCAACTACTCGTGGTAGAAAACCATGCTTATGCTTGCATGGATTTTAGGTGGGATCCAGATCTACCTCTACCACCAAAAGAACAGTGAGTCGATGTAGTAAAAAACTTGTTTTTTGGATTTTTTCAAGTTTTATGATTTTTGTAAAAGTGTAAATTGAGAATAAACTTGTGATAAATGTGCATATGTGGGACCAGCGAGACCACCAGGCATGTCACCAATAGCACGGCGATTTTCTCATCAAATAGTGGGTGCAGACTGTGAAGAAGGGGAAGACCCCTTAGCTGAAATGGAGCACAACCTGGAGGTGATAACTCGAGGAGTCCCATAGTATGCCACTATTGATGAGGTTCCACTGTGTTGGAAGAGACACACAATGGGAGCATCTAAGAGAATGCATCGGCTGTTAGGCCAAGTGATTAGAGAAGTCTCATGCTATCATGAGAACCGTGCAGGGTAATAGCCTTTCTGTCTCTTTTACACATTTTGTAGGCTTTGAAAGCCAAGTGTCCTATAACACTCTATTTTTTGATATCTTGATGTAAACACTCTAACAAACACGACATAGATATATACATATGCATGTTTTACTTTCTACTTATGTGTCCACAATATGATCAGTTTTATAAATGACGCAAATTCCTATCAAGAACAAAATTTGCTAATGCATCTGTTAATGAATTTAAGTTATGTGGAATATGTTGATATGTGATGAAATAAAAATTTGTTTCCATTAATCTAACATGTAGATACATATGCAATATTTGTGGATTTCTCACTAAGTAATGATTGTTTCACTGTAACACAACGAGCTATGAATCCAACTTGACAACTAAATCTATAATGCCAAGAACAACTGCTTCTGACAAGAGTTAAATGATTGCACTGTATTCAACAATATTGTTAGTTGTTCGACCAAGGTATATACCTTGTAAGTTAATAATCTCTCCATTAGGGTCATAGGGTACCCATGCTGCAGAAGATAGGTTTTGTGTGCTACAACAATCACCATCAGCAAAACCAACGTAATGTTTGATGACATCTACAAACCGAATGGAACACAGTGTAAGCATAAAAACACGTGTCTGCAAAAGAAAACAAACACACCAAAACTCAAAATGCACACTAATGAATTGACACACTAATGTACAAAAGTCATTACACGAATTTCACGCATAATACTTCTTTAGATACAACCCATTGTGGGGTTGTGACAATGCATTTCCCTCATAATCACATAGCTCATAGGCACCTTTTTGTAATACGCGCTTAATGATGTAGGGCACATGCCACATGGGTTCAAACTTTCCTACTCTGAATTTATCATTGGCTTGATCGTAAAGAAGGACTAAGTCACCTTCAGAAAAATTGCAAGGAGAAACGGTTTGGTCAAAATGAGCTTTGACTTGTTTCTTTTGAGCTTTGATGACCACTGCAGCAATGCGACAAGTCTCATCAAGCCTCTCAAGATAGTCATTCCTCTTCAAGCGAGGTATTCAAAAGAAGTTCGATAGCTAATTTAAGCGAAGGGATTTCTCATTCAATAGGAAGAGTTTCCTCTAAACCATACACCAGCTGGAATGGAGTGAATCCAGTGGTCATCTTAGCAGAAGTTGTGTAAGCCCGGAGAGATGAGAATAGCATCAAATGCCAATCCTTTTTGTGCCTCCCAATGGTACGTTGAAGCATAGTAATCAAAAATTTATTAACTACTTCAAATTGACCAATGCCTTATGGATAATAAGGAGTTGAGCTATCATGACGAAGGCCCAACTGAGTTGTCAGCTCTACCATCATGTACTGACAAAAATGTGATCCATGATCAGTTACAGTGCCTTGGGGAACACCAAAACATGCTATGACATGGTTAAAAAAGAACTGAGCAACAGTGATATCATCAGCATTGTATGTAGGCATCACCTCAGCCCATTTAGTAAAATAGTCGATGACAACGATTATATAACCATTCCCCCCTGCCGAGAGAGGGTTACATGTCATGAAATCAATGCCCCATTTAGCAAATGGGCCAACAGTAATGACTGGGTGCGGGGGTGTGGGCGAGGCACATTGTTTTCAGTTGAAAATATGGCATTCATGGAATTTTTGAACAACTAAAATACAATCTTTGAAGATAGAAGGCCAGAAATAACTAGCGCGGAGGATTTTCTAAGCGATGGCGTAGCCTGACATATGACCACCACAGGCACCAGAGTGATAATCATTCAAGCCCCATTCAGCCTCTTCTAGGGTGAGACACCTGCGAAGAATAGAGTACACACCGATCCGATACAATGTATCACCAAGGATCCGATAGGGTTGGGACTTATGCCGGATGTAGCGACGATCAAATTGAGACAACTCAGATCAGAAATTTTGGGTTTGGAGATAAACGATGATATCTCCATACCACAGGTCGAGAGTGATGGTCAAAAATAGAGTTTCATTAGGAATTTTCTCAGTAAAATCAGTCGAAGTGCTTGTAGACGTAAGGGCACATATCAACTCAGCAAAAACAAGAGATGTCTTTAACTTGGCAGCAATAAAATCCAAATCAAAGTCCTGCAGGATAATGATCCATTTGGAGTATTTTCCCCCAAGTAACTGACGAGTCAGTACATAATTCATGGGATTGCAATTATAAATCATTGTGGTTTTCCGTAAAAGGACATAGTGTCTAAATTTTTGGACAACATGGGTTGTTGCCAAGGCAAGTTTCTCAACATTAGCATATAGAGAATCAGTATCGAGAAGATTTTGGCTTAAATAATAAACCACGTGCTCGTTTCCATCATCGTCATCCTGAACTAACACCATAGCAATGGTAGTATCAGTTGCAGCCAAGTACAGGAAATAATCGCGTCGATAATCAGGGGGATGCAGTAAAGGAGCACTAATAAGCGTCTAGTTCAAAGCATCAAAGGATTTTTGGGAAAATTCATCCCAAATGAAATGGATCCCCTTCTTAAGTAAGCGATTAAAACCCTTGGCGAGTTCAACGTAGCTAGGAATGAATCAACAGAGAAAGTTATCCTTTCCTTGCAAGCTTTACAATTGCAGCAGTGACGTAGGGGGTAAAGTTGACAATGGCCTCAATTTTTAAAGGATCGATTCAGATACCTTTGCGAGACACCGCAAAACCCAAGAGTCGGTGAGACTCAACGTAAAACACACATTTTTGCAGATTGAGATGGATATTATAATGCCCACATCACAAAAAGATGGATCTTAAGTGATCTGGATGGTCACGACACTTAGCAGAATGAGATGGTAAGTCATCAAGGTAAGGCTGAACAATGTGTCGAATGTCGTGAAACGCATAAGACATTACTCTTTGGAAGGTAGCACTAGCATTCTTTAAATAGAAAGGAAGCTTTTTATAAGAAAAAGTTCCCCAGGGACAGATAACGGTCTTTTTATCTTGATCAGCTTGTGAAATGTTGATTTGGTTGTAGCCAGAAAAACCATCCATGAACGAGAAAATATCACTCATAACACACTCGTCGATGATCTGATCGATAAAGGGAGTGGGATAATTGTCTTTTGGACATGCACAATTGATATCGTGGTAATCAACATAGACACAAATCGTGCCCTACTTTTTGGCAACAAGGACAATGTTGAACACCCAATCTGTCAATGGGATGGGATAAATAAAACCCTCTTTTAAAAGCTTCTCCATTTCTGCTTTAATAGAAGCAACCCTTTGAGGATACATGGGGCAAAGCCGTTGGTGAATAGGTTTTGCATCAGGATAAGTCGGTATCTCATGCACCACTATTGTTGGATCGATACCAGGCATTTCCTCGTATGACCACACGAAGACATATCGAAATTGTTTAAAAAGTTGATTGTAAACCTTGATCTCATCTGGAGAACAAGAAACCCCAATATGAATGTTCTCGACAATTCCAAGTTCCATGGAAATGTCAAGAGACATAGTAGTAGTGATGTTCCCCATGTTACCCTCTGACAGGACTTCATGCACTAGGA
>APFE030844129.1:5474-16702 GCA_000404065.3 Pinus taeda
TCAATAAAGCTATTTAAGTTTTCCTCCACATTTTTGTATGTTTGATGATATATGCATTTGTGTGGTCAATATATATCTGGTCCTATATTGTTTATGATTGTAGATCTATGTACTTTGAAGGTATTATGCTACTTTGACTTTACAGGTGCTCTTTGAAACAGGGTAAGCAAGGAAGGAGCGGCAAAGATCTGTCAAAGGGGAGAAGAAACAATCAAGGAGCCAAGCGAAGACTGAGGTTGGTACTCTCTGCTTCTCTCCCATCTACTTCTCATAAAGGAAAATGAAAGTAACTTTAGTTTGTTTGTTTCTAAGATAGCTACCCATCTTAGTGGGACTAGTAGTGCTGAATGGACACTAGATTTCCCGACAACAAGATGGTAGCCTGACCCCTCCCTCCAAAAGTGTCAAACTTAAACTTTATATAATAGTTTGATCTATGGTATGTTAAGAACTACCATGTGGCCTGTTGGTGAAGTGCTTCATTGTGAAGTGGGAGGTCAGGGATTTCAATCCCTCGGACCTCACTCGGACCCTTATCAAAATTTTAACCAACCCCTGGGGGCCACATGGCAACCCATGACTGGGCCACGTGGCACCAAATTATTTGTCCACATAAAACTAGCATGAACCAGTCAAATGTGCCCAAAATAAATGATCTAGAGGATGACTATTGGTAGCTTTTCATTAGCTCATACCTTGCACATTCACCCTGCTGACTCACCATACGGTCAACACCAGTCAACTGGCCAGTAAACAAACCTACTCAAATTTTAGTTGTTGGGCAAAATAGTCAACATGGGATAACTTGACCATACGATGTCAGATTGAGGTGAAATGAATGTCATTAGATAAATAATGACGCACACTTTGATTTGACGCTAGTTTCAAGAATTTCTAATCACTTTCATTTTTGAGCAAAAATTTGATCACCTAATCACACCTCCCCGCTAGGAACTTTTAGAATCCAAAAGTTTACTTCCCTAGTCAATATAATGAGGTTGAAACTCAAAAAGGTAGGTATTAACCGCATATAGAATTTACCTACATACAAATTCTAAAAATAGAAAATAAACAATAGCGAGAGAATAACACGTAAAACACATATACACAGAGATTTTGCTTTGGATCCCAAAACCGAGACTACCAACTTGATTTTTCATTATGTTCCTTTCAATGTTAGAATACATATATATACATTTAGAAGCATCCAATACCATGGATCGAAAACCATCGCGCCCAAAACCATGTGCGAAAACCATGCGCAAACCATAGGTAGGTTCGCCCACATAATATAGGGTCCAAAACAATTCCCCTAGGGTGCTTCCCCGGACCCCATAGAGGGGGGCTAACCACCCCCCTAAAACCCCCTGTGACCTCCCCACTACACAATCGGTGCAACGAAGGGGGGGCCTCTAACCCCCCGGTTCATTAGGGCAGCTAGTCATGGAAAGAATATAACACAATCCAACAAAAAACACCCAAAAACTCAATCGAAAATGCTTAATTTTCAATTGGTTCTCTTCAACCTCCAATTAAGGAACTTCACCTATATTCTTCATGAAGACCTACTCTCTTGTTAAGAATTGAAACAACATTCTTATCGTTGATGTAGGAACAAAATATTGATGAGTGAAATATGAACATTCTCTTTAATTTCATATTGACACGACTCAAAAGCACTTCATCTTGAAGTTAAACTATTTAAGACAAATTTGACTCCATCTTGGAAATCAGAAGCAACATAAACTTGCTTTACCGTCCTCAACTCAATCTTCTCTATACTAAGAGCCGAATTATGCTCCTCTAGCTCTTGGAGACTCTTTTTGCTACACATTCTTGCAACTTGGTCAACTTATGATCTGATACCAATCTGATATAATAATGGAGGTGTTCACTTTTCGTTTTCTCCACTTTCAAACAAGATAAAAATAGGACCTTTTTGATGCTTTGCAAGGTAAAATGGGTCTTGATACAAAAAACGTTTTTCTAGTGTCTCTTCAACTCATGAGTTAGTATTCACATGTAAACTTAACATAAGCAACATAATAGCACATAACTCTTACATGCATAATGAAGAGCATAAAAAAATAGTTTTTGAAGAAGTTCAACCCTCCTAGGTTACATCTTCGAGTATACCAACATAGCTAGAACACTCATATATTTAGTAGAAAAATGAAGTACATAAATATTTGCTTATGGAAACATGTGGGTGTTACCCCTACAAGGTAATGTTTTCCTGCAAATAACTCTCACATACAACAACAACCCAAGGAATCTCCTACAAATATTTTATACTCCAACTAAAATGAGTTAAAATGAGTATGTGAGAAATTCAATTCCAAATTGAAGCACATAAACAAAACTTCCCTCAACACAACATAATGAGAAAAGTAAACCTAAGTTGAAAACTACAAGTAATAGTTGCTGCAATAGACTTTTGAAGGCGAGAAAACCACTAAAAGGCCTTCTCCATGCTTTGACTCTTTCCAGAACGGCTTCCAAACCCTCATTGATCCATAATGTGATCAAATAAGAAATTGGAGGTCATAATTGGATTCAGAACATCAAAAATCCCCTAAGTGGACTCTTTCGGAGCTCAATTTTGCCAAAAACTGAGAAAGATATTGCTATCCAAGATCTTCCATGAGTTTTACTATGAGTTGTCCTACAAATTAGTCCAACAATCTAAATGTCCCACAAATCTACACTTACGCTAACCGAGCAATAAATTCCCACTCCGCTGTTGTAATTTGTTGGAACTATAATTTCACCAAATAACCCTTTAAGTCTGTAAAATGTGGTCACATAGGCCACATAGGGCCGTGGGATGGGCTTTAATGCTCGCCCCGTATGACCTGGCCCTTAAAACATGGGCATGTGGTGATGTGGGCGCCACTACTCCAAGGGTTGGCTAACTGCCCACCCTACACGTCAGGTCCTTAAATTGTTGTGATGATGTCACGTGCATGGTCCATAGGACCTGGGGCCTCTCGCCTTAAAGTCTCAGCATGTGCCTTCGACACAGTCTCTTGGCAAAGCATATTCCCAAGACCTAGGGCTATTATTGAGCGCTCCTCCACTTCATGCCTCCCACTAAACGTCGGGGTCATATGATTAGTGTCGTGACCAGGAGCCGAGCTAAAGGTACCAAGATCCTCTCTACTATTGTGTTGTGGACATATGGTGCCGACCCCTCCCTCCAAAAGCATTGAAATTAAACTTTATATAATAGTTTGGTCTATGGTATGTTAAGAAATATCATGTGGCTTGTTGGCGAAGCATTCTATTGTGCAGTGGGAGGTTGGGGGTTCAAATCCCTTGGACCTTGCTTAGACCCATACCAACCCCCGGGTACCACATGGCTACCCATGACTGGGCGACGTGGCACCAAATTATTGGTCCACATCACACCAATACGAACCAATCAAATGCACCAAAATCAATGAACTGGAGGATGAAACTTGGCAACCTGTCCTTGGCTTGTACCCTGCACAACCACCTTTCTGCCTCATCATACAATCAACCCAGTCAACTACCCAGTTAACAAACTTGCTCAAATTTTAGATGTTGGGTCAAACAATCAACATGTGATAACTTGAGCATATAGTGTCAGATTGAGGTGAAACGAATGTAATTGGATTCAGAATGACGAGAACTTCGAATTGATAATAGTTTTAGGACTTCTTGGGAACTTCAATTTTTAAGCAAAACATTTATCACCTGATCATAGTTGGTTAGATATGTTGGCTCGATAATTGAGGGCCCATGTAGCACAAGCTCAAATTCCTCCTGATGGTGAGCGAGTAAGGTTTTATATGTATGCATATTTATTGGAGGCAATCTATGCAAAATAATAGTTCCCTTGCATGAACTGGACATGGACACCACAAAAATATATTGTGCACATATATTGCAAGTTGCTTTCAAATTGTAGTCACAAAAATATATTGTGCACATATATTGCAAGTTGCTTTCAAATTGTAGTCATCAAGGAGTGATGGCACAATCAACTAATCATTTCATCATCCCAATTTACAATCTCATCTTTGAAGAAGATCCACCTTGCATGTCATGAGGAGTAATGGAGGAGATAACATACATCGGACATTGGTATGCGTCACTAGGTTGCACCTTCCTTAGATTGTTTGACGAAGGGAAGCCTTCGCATGTTTTACTAAGGTATGCAACTGACAAGCTTGTCATGCAAGAAGTTTCATATCATCTCGCCACAAGTTTTTCAGTGGCTTTTCACAGGAAGAAGAAAGCACCATGTCCCACTCTTCCTTTGCAAATTAAACTATACAAGATAAAGAGCTTGAAATTTGCGGATGCTAAGGGAAAGGAGATAGTGAAGTTTGCATTCGGTACACTTGACTTTAATTCATATGATCCTTGTGGTATTTGTAAATACCACTGTGCGAGAGTTTACTTTCCATGGATCAGTGGGGAATTCCATTGGGAAGAGGAGGATAAATGGAGGACTTGCTACAATGCCTGCAGTCTCCCTGATCTAGTTAGGTTAGTAGGGACTTCATAGGCTACTCTATAGATGACAACAGTTCTAGAAGAAACAAAAGTAGAAGGAAGAAATCCCATGCGGGACAAGGGAAAGAGAAATATTTCTAACAATTCATAGGGAGAATAAATATGTAATATGAAAGCATACCCTATGCTCATGAAAGAATATTTCTTTTGATACAGAGAGAAGATCAGATGAAGAGAGAAAATAAGAGGTTGCAGGAAGAATAACTGAAGTTATGGGAAACGAAGGAGAGAGTAATAAGAGAAGAGGAAGAAGAACAAAGGAAAGGTGCAATGACAGAGACAACAACGTTAATACAGGTTGAAGAGCAGGAACAAAACCAACCAAAAACTGAGGAGGAAGGTGAACAGATGCAAGATCGGGAGCTTGCTCAATAGATTGAGCATTTGATTGAAGTGACATACATAGTTATGGAACAGGAGATGAAGAATGAAGATTTTGATCTAATGCTGAGTGCACCACAGGTCATCACTCAGTCTCCACCACCTCCAATAGTAGAGACAACCCCGAGTGAAGAAGGGGGTGTTGGTCCCCTGGATGATGATCTGGTAATGGATGTGTACAATCTATCATTTGATGAGATCCAAAAGAGGATTGTACAATCATAGAGAAATCATATTGCAGATGATCACGCATCACCTGCATTCGTTAGAGAATGGGTGGTAGTGTCGGACACCAGGAAGAATCCAAATGCCATTGCCGAAGCCAACCTAGCCTATGCAGCAGCAACAAAATCGAACATTGAGTATTTGATGACGGAGAATAAAAAATTGGCACAAAATTTGTAGGCTACCAGGAAAGAGGGACAACAAGTCCACACAAAAGCACAAAATGCAGATTCTCTATAGGTTTACTTAGAGGATCTGAGAGCAACGATATTTGCTGAAGTATTGAAACTCGGAGAAACCATGCAGAAGATCTATGAGGGGTTTATGATCATACATAAAGTAGTTGTCTGTTTGCATGGCTTACAGTAGCAGAGTGAAGAGTTTGTTAAAACTCTTAAGAACATATAAGTTTTCACTACCTATGTGCAAGAGTGGACGATGCAATACAAAGGGGCACTGCTTTAATTAATGAAGAAAACTGAGCCATAGACAGAGTTGGTGAAAGCACAAGTTCAAGTGTTGATTCAAAACAAAAAGCAACTCGCCTCATTTATTTGTCGCATTCACGCCTCATATGTATGGTTGTTTAATAGTTTAGATGTCTTGGTGAGAACACACCTAATCCCATCAGTCAATTCACTCACCAAATCCAAACCTAGGAACCAATTTTGGTGGGAGATTGAAGAGTACTTGGAGTAGCTGAGACATATTGCCACCAAAGAGGATCTAGATTTGAACAAGCAGAATATGCAAAATTACATCGGTGGTCCTATCCAAATTAGAACAATTTTGCTAATGCTTCAAAATAAAATTGAAATTGTTTCCAAGACATTGTACCTAGATTCCATGGAGGCTATAATCCACTTCGAGCTAGACACCATCACACAGTTTGGGGACATATTCACACAATATCAAGCTTGGCACCAATATGTGACCAGAAAGTAGCAAGTGGAGGTTGCTGAGCTAAATTTCTCCCAAAATCAAGCATCATAATGTTGTGTCTTGTTAGGTTGTCAAGTTATCTCTACCCTGTTTTTCTTATATGTTTACAAGTGTAAAATGTAATATATTTGTAATTATATTGTAAGTGAAATTCTAAGTGTCAATATTGGAAAATGACGAGTCATCATGTAATGTAATGAGTCATTTTTATAAAGAAGTTGAAGAGTCATGAGGGTAGTCCAAAGGTCACAAAGGGTAGTTGAAGAGTCACCTCCTCTTACTATAAATAGAACTTCATAACTCATGTAATAGGCTTTTGGCTAAGCTTAGGCTTAGAAGGATATTGGGAGTATTGTGAAGAGCCTTGCCTTCTCAATAGCGTAGCACGAGTATACTTCTTTGGAGGATCAGGTGTTCTTGAATTTAATGTTCCATTATTGGGGCCAGTGGCCCATCAATTGTGTATGTATGAATGGAACTTTCACTTGTAATAATAAAATTAGAGCCAACACGCCTCCACGCTTATTTTTTTAATATAGTAGGACTATGCTTGTTGTATTTGCAATGTATGTTATTTAACTTACACTTATTCTTATTAACTATTTTGTTTTCATTTGTATGAATCTTTTTGAATACGTGCTGTTGTGGTAATTCTTCACTTTAAGTTGTGGACTATTCCACATCTTAGCTTATGATGTCATTATGCTCACGTTTTCCTTTCAAGATGCATACTATTACATGCTTCCAAGGGGAACACTTCCATTTTCCTTCATGCATCGCACTTGAATCTATGTAGGATCACACACTTGGTCTCACCCAAATTAACCATACTTCACTCTACGTGTTTTCATGGTCAAGGCATAACATTACCACCCACTGCTGGGACTCCTACTCCAAACTCTGTGAGGTCTAGTTGGGACTTCATATCGGGGAGATCCCCTGAATGTTGGCGGGTCCAACACCATCAACAGTCTCCCATAATTACGTTGGAAGAACCCGTTTTTTTGCTTATGTTTTATGCTAACGAGAGTGTTAGTCCCTATTGAGTATTATTGAATAGGTAAATTTTTCAAATTACTTCATGATGAAAAACTGTAGGAATTTCACTAGTTAGCTACAAAATCTAAGGTTTGTATGATCACAAGGATGTAGGAATATCAAGTTATGTAGTGCTTTCCAACAATAGTACCTAATTGAATCTTCATTGACACCAAGGAAGATATACCGTACCCTTAGTTGTACTACCTAATACCCTACTACCTAATAATGATCTCCTTGAGTGTTGTTCCCAATGTAATATGTAAACAACATAGCTACAAGTTCATGTAAGGTTGATTTTGGGTGTGCCTAAAGAGATTCTAAGGTACTGAGGATATGTGGAAGACAATTCAATATGTAAGTGTTTTCAGATGTGGTACTACTCAAAGAGATCCAAATAGAAGTTAAAAGGGTCTCCAATGAGGTGACACAACTTGTATGTTATATGTGTATTAATTTTTTATCATAGTTTTACCTATCTAATGACACCTATTTATGTTATTTAAAGACACCGGAACATGTCTCTAGCCTAAAGAAACTATATTAAAATGTAGAGGTGTGTTGTCTCAATAAAGATCTTGAATACCACTTGTAGTGTTCCTTAACCTTTAGACATGAAACACATGCTAGGCATACAAATACTATAATTGCAAAAAACTAGATACAAGAGACAACTAAGATGAAATATGTGAAATTTACCCTTGTATGATGATACTTAGAAGAAAAAATTCAATGTTCAATACCTCTTAAGGTGGGATGACCTTTCATTGAGAAAAGCTACAAATGTGACAATATTCATCAAAACATCCATAACCTCTTATCTCTTTAAACATATTCTTATAATAAAAATTTAACTAATCGTGGGTCCATCATTAATGAGTACCGACTTCCTAAACATCCTGATAAGGTGGACTCTTTAACATTAAATGGCTATCAACTACTACACAATGGGCCTTATTCAAAGAGGACAGGTACATTCAACCATTAACTAACACCTTAGTAGCCTAAAGTAAGGAGGTTAGGGTGGGACCCTAATAAATTCACTAACCCATTAATTACCCCTTAACCTCAAAGCCCCTAACACACTAACCCTTTAACTATAATACCTATAAACCACTATCCCCATAACAATGTTCCTTTAATGGGATAACACACATACATTGAGCTATAACTAACTAGGATGCATCATAATATTTCATCATCCATAGAGTCTCATCCTCTGTGTCCATGGTTATATGGGTAGTACCCTAATAAACTAACCGAGCCATTAATTACCCCTAACCTCAAAGTCCCTAACACACTAACCCCTTAACTTTGAGACCTATAACCCATTAAGCCCATAATATTGTTCCTTTAATGACATAACATGCATATATTGAGCTATATGTAACTAGGTTACATGATTTTCATTAATAATCCATAGGGTCTCATCCTTTGCATCCATGGTTATATGAGATTATGTAATCTCCTTCTATCATTCACATATAATAAGCTATATGAAATCATGCACAACAATGGTAAATCAAGGTAAACCATAGACATGAAAGTTCAATGTTCATTTCTCTTTGCTTGCTAAAGTCTAACCCAACCCACTATGCTTTAATCCCATCACCTAAGCCAACAATTAACCCCAAAAATCTTTAGGATCCTCAACTTTATCCACCCCCACCCCACCACCCACCATGCCACTAACTAAGACTTAAAGTTCTAAACTAGAACCCTAGTTACCCACCTCCCCCTCCCCACTCCACAAAACCCCCAAGCCACTAATCAACCCTCCCAACTATCATGAATGCTAAACTTAATATACTTTTCAATAGACATATTGTCCCATACTAATTGCATTCACATTAACACATCCCTTTTAGAATTGACATGTGTGATTTACCAAAAACAAATCCTCGCACAATATATGCACAATTAATCATTTTATTGAATTTAATTAATACAAATACGGATGATTAATCATGTTACCAACAATCAAACATTTTAAAGAGATTAACGTTGGAAATTATTGATAAAGGAAAGAATCAAGGCACCCTACATATACATTGTCATGCAAAATGTAGGTTGTGAATGTGTATTGTTGGGGGATGAGTTGATTTTTATGTTAGAGTTGATTCTGTGGTGAGATTTAGATCATTTTCAATATTTTAATGGATTTCGTAAGTGTTAATAATTAGGTCAAGCATCCTATTTTTTAACCAAATGAAACCATATAACAACCATAATCACCAAATTTCATAAACCATTGATGCATAAATGTACTAGGACTATCAGTAATCATCGAAAATAATTTTTCTTCATGATAAATAAAGCATATATTACAAATAATTAATGTTGATTATGGATTCTAATCATTCAAAAAATTATTAATCAAATCATTATAATTATAATCATAATTAGCAATCTTGATAATTTGAAAGTCTTCATTTACATATCATATACATATATATAATACAATGCATCCTTATCAATGTTGATATTTTCTTACAATTATTCAATATAATACTTGGTACACTATCATGCTAAAGTGCTATTGTCATCATGTTTATCTTCAACTCCATCATCTCCATCATCAGTGAAATGTATTCTTAGATAGGTTATATTGTTATCAGATCTATTTCATCATTACATATATCGCCCATATCATTATCTACTAGATCATCTAATTTTAACGACTTTATTGTTGTCATAATTATGGTTCTCTCAATTGTGTATATTATCCATACTGTTATGACAAAATGTATCCTCCATCTGATAATCATGTAAAAATTGAACTCTCACCCTACAATACCATAGGGATAATGTCATTGCCAACATCATGTTACTCTTCTTAAACTTCATCATGAAAATTTAGTTTATCAAATAAATCACCATCTTCATAAACATCATCAAAGCCCCTTTTTTCATTTTTTCACTGATCTTCACCTATATTTTATTTTTTAACATTATTTTTTTCCACATTCACTGACATGTTGTCATATAGATTCCTTAATCTAGGATCATGATGTATGCGAAATATGCCTTTGTTATCCATAATATCTTTATGGAATAAGACTTGTGCATGAACAACATATATAAATTTGAACATTATTATAACGTTATTAGTGATTAATAGAAAAGTACGTATCATTAATAAACAACTAACAACTTAATAGGATAATTTTTGTTTATATTTATATTTTGGTTCAGTGAAATAAATACATGTTCCCAATAAATTAGTATAACATAAGGCTCCTTATTACTTGGAAAACACTTTGAGGAAACTATGTTTTCCATTATATTTAATATTCCCTTAAAAAATATTAATATCTTTTGAAATTTATTGACTTGAAATTTTGGAATCAACCACGATGAGTCAAAGGACCATTTCATATCATCTACACTCTCAACATGAAAATGTGGAAGATCATCCGACATTGTAGGTATTTCCTCACATAAAACATATATTTTATGTTAGCACAAATAAATATAAGTGTGAACACTAAAAAAGTTAATAATATCAACATTGTAATCAAAGTATATTTTCTAAGTAATCAAACATACGTTTCTATCATGTCATCTAAAAATTTTGATATCATTTTTTGTTATGTTTCTATTTACACGTGCAACGTCTATTCAATTTTGAATTTGTTTTCTACCCCCAATCTAGTGTGAATTTTTATTCCTAATCCCCATTTTGATCAAGGGGGAAAATAGTAATTCATGGGTTCAAAGGCTCCTAAATTATTTCCTCGTGTATAACACTTCTTCCCTTTTTATATTATATAATTTAATCCATTCATTCATACAATCCGTGTTGTATATAATTAACTCAATCCATGTTGTATATAATTAACTCGTTGACAAATAACATTTATTAACACTTATGATCATCCCATATTTACATATTTTATTGTTAATTTATCACAAATTTTAGAGTAGAAATGGTAAAAATGATTGCACTCATTATGTTTAATTACCAACTTCTATTTCAACACATTAATTAGGGATTTTCTCTCACTCCACTCTATCTCTCCCTCACACACACACCCACTGTCTCTCTCTCTCACTCACTCACTCGCTTTCTATCTCTCTCTCATTTTATACAACAC
>APFE030844129.1:19857-39285 GCA_000404065.3 Pinus taeda
AAATGGAGAAAATTTTTACATAAAGAGGCCCATATTTTCTCCATAAATATCGGAAGGTTGTATCATGTTAATATAGTTGTTTATCAACATATTAAGCACAATATAGTAAATCCTCGAATATTTCCTTATAAAAAATTCATCGTCTCTAACATATTCATTCTCATATGGTATGTATTTCATTGTCCCTTTAGATTTAAGTAGTTTATGCATTTGCAAAATATTTCTTGTATGCTTAATTGCATTCACGACTTCCAAATATTTTAAGATGGGATATAACCAAATCTTATAATTATATGTCTTAGTTGAGGAAAGGTCATCCTTTAAACTACAAGATTGTTCTCTTGGAAAGTTTGGACTAAAAACTATATCTTGCAACCATTCTTTATGTAGAATATTAATTATTGTTATAACATGAAATAGTGGAGGAAAAAATATACAATATTAAGCATACTAAACTTGAAATTTGTTTGCTGCCAGCCTTATTAGAATTGAATCTATGGTTGGAGGCATGGTACCCACTAGGAGGTAATCATCAATATAACACCATGTACTATCCCTCTTTTGAATTCTTTTTTTCCCACAATATATAGAACATCCATAAACAATAGCTATCTCGAAATGTTCATCCCATGTAATACCATCGTCCCCAACCTCTTCTTGATTTCCATCACCAGCTTGAATTTTTGGAGATTTTATTTCCATATACGCTTGTACCTATTTTATACAATATTATCTAGTAGTAGGAGGCCTATGATCACTTCCATCTCCATGTTTTATTTTGTTCTTTTTTGGCTGTTTCCTTTTTGCTTGTTTGTTAAAGAACACATATAATTGACGTATTATTTTTTTACCTAAAATATATAAGAATATGCATTATTTTTGGTGGAATAATAAACTGATAAAATATATTGAAATTGAAATAAATAAGGAAGATTAACTATATCAAATCCAATATTACAAATAAATTAATGCCATTTTCATACCAAATGTCCCACATCATATCTTATGTCTCGATTGAGCATGTCCTCATATGAAATTTCCTCAGTCGGAAAATCTTGATTCACGTCCCTTGCCTCAAATGAATCTTTAAATACACAACAACGAACATGGGGTTTAGTTGACCGTTTATTTTACTCAAATTCCTCCAAATATGAATAGATATTGCCAACATGTTAAAGAAATTCACCAAATTATATTAATATAATATAAACTATTTTGGCCTATGTTGGAATATATTATAAGGAGATATTCAAAGACTATTAACTCTATAAAGTATAAACCCTAAACCGTAATTCACCCCACTAACCTAAAACCTCTTAACCCCATCAACTCACTAATCCTTAAAATTCATCTAACCATCTAACCATTCAACCATGCATTTACCTTACTCAACCTCCAATGTATATTTAGCACCCACACTTAACTCGGGAACTACCATTTAATCAACCAATGCATTATGAAACCATCCCCAAGTACACATGACTCACACACTAACTCTCTAAGCATGTAATGGGTTACAAATTTCTACCTCCATCCCATTAATCGAATTTACATCTTCCTAATCCAATATAATCTCCTAACCCACTATGACCATGACAATTACATCACCCACAAACCTTCTTACCCATAAAATAGATTAACCCTCCATAATGTTTTACTATAGTTGACCATTTTCCACCTTATTGACCATAGTCAATCATGGTTTACCATGGTTAATATAGAATCCCACCAATCCATATCACCCTAACCCACATATACCTATGTCAACCAATTCTAATTATTTCTTGACATGTGTTAGTTGTCCCAACTATCAACCTATCCCCAACTCATGGACTAACTCATTAACCACCTAATCATTGATCTCTTAAACTCAATAGCTCATTAACTCACTAATCCTTGACCGTCATTATCCATTATATTAACCATCATTTTCCATGGTTGAGTCGTGTTGAATATGTACCTTATTCACTATGATCCCAAAGGCACAAACCTCACGAAACACTTCCATTTTCCCCTAAGACCCCCCATGAAATCATGCATCCCATTCTCCATGGTTTCACATATTAGCCCCTTCAACCCATTGAACCATTGATCATTAGATCATTCACCTCAACGTACTACTCCATAATCGTTGGGCCATCCCTTTTCCTTATCCTTGTAAGGTATAATTGATAAACACTAATGTTTCGAACTAACCAAATACCACTTAATTAAAAATCCTTACCCTAGCTAACCTATTAAGCCTTGGAAACTAACTTATCCATAACCCTCAACATTGAAACCTATATGATCGAAAATGGATCATTATATAATTATTCATCTATTTTGGTACTTTTTAGCTGGAAAAATTAGAGCTATTGACTTGTAGGGGCCATTTTACAAGCAAGTCTTGCTTTGTGATTTGGGGTCTAGAACCATCTACAGCCTATTTAAGGCCTTAAATTGTCATTTTTGGGGTCAAAACATTGCAAAAAATGTTTTCACCTCTTGAAATTGTCCTACACATCAATATATTTCTAATGGCATGAAAATCACATGAATCAATTTTTTTGTGAAGTTATCTCTCCTATAATTAGACCTATCCTATTGACCACCATGATATTGAGGTCATACCATGTCATCTTCCATTACTCACACATATGAAAATCGTCATATATGGACTTTCAAGAGGATCATATAGGGTAAAATCCCTACACCAATTAAGGGTTGAGGCATGCAAAAACTATCATGACATAGCCAATTCCCTCAATGACTTACAAATGTTAGAGGGTACCCACAATTTTATTTTTGTTTTTATTAGCTTGAAAATAAGCTATGATACCACTTTATCACATTCCCCTAATAAATTTATCCTAACCACACTCACAAAAACTTGATTTTGATCTCTCATACATTTTTTCAAACACTTTACATGTTAATCTTTCTTCAAATACTTTGTATACAACAAAGTAAGTAGTTGTTCTCTTGTAGACATTTTGTCAAACATTTCATATGAAATCAAATTAGAAACATTACTATGATTCAACTTGTAACATAATAACTTAAATATAACACTCAATTGTGAAACTTTTGATTTTTGTCTTTAAGGTAGTTTCTCATTGATCCCTTTCATGTGTTAACTAGATGATCAATGAGAAATCCCCTCACTATGTTTAAAGTTTCATCCTTTGTAACCTCCTAGAGATATAATGGAGATTCCAACATGACCTATTTTATGCATGATTTTAGGAGCCTCAAGGATGCTCAACTTCCTCCACTAATGTCTCCTAAAATATCGTGCCTCAATATCTGAAAGTTGGATTAGATGATCAATGATATTTCCTCTCACATTGATCCAATTTTTAAATTCTGGAACCTCTAAGAAGAAATTATATAGAAAAAATGCTAATATGACCTATTTAAAGATGCATTTGGGAAGCCCAACTTCCTCTGATCATATTTCCTAAAACATTGTGACCCAAGATCTACAAATTGGACCAAAGTATCAAATAGATTTCTCCTCACTATGGTCAAATTTTTATCTTTTGGAACCTCCAAGAAGAAAATTTATATAGGAAATTCCAACATGACCTGTTTAAAGAAGAATTTAGGAAGCATATCTTCCTCAACTAGTGTTGTTACAAAATTTAATACATATAGAAAATGGTAAAGCCAAATAGTATAGAAACTACAATTTGGATAATTTTTTTGAAGTGTAAATGCATGCGTATACAAGATTGATGAAAAGAAAAATTAAATAATTATGCATGTCACTAAACCATGTATGCTATATATATCATTAAAAAATATATATATATATATATTTATCTATTTCAACCAAAAAATATATTGGAAAATGAAGTAGGGTCAACTGCATTCCACCCCACCATAGACTCAACTATACTGCAATTTTTCTTATAGCTAGCCACCCCCATTTTAGATCTTGACCCCTTGAGTAAAACTTAACGTAGAGGTTTGGCACATAGTTTTCAAACTGGATTTAACACAAAATGTGAAGGCTACTCAATTTTCAACCTTTCAATACATAACCAGGCCCATAGACATTCACAAATGACACTGTAGTTCCGCATATCAAAAGGGAGCCCTTCTATGACATCAGTAGTCCCTCGACCCTCCCTTATTTAGTGATATCTATGCCACACACAAACATAAAAACTCCTGGTCCCCAGAGCCATCCAGTCTATGGTAAAAGCACTAAAACACATTAAATTCGTGTTACACACATTATCACCAATTCTGATGGAAATTCAATTTTCTAAGTGAGAGAGTACGAGAGAAAGTATAAGTAGAAAATAAGAACCAAGAACCACCTTGATTTCTCATCTCCCTTATTTTTATAATCACACCTTTGAACTTCATCTTACAAACCTTTCAACTTCTTGGGAATACTAACCATCACATCAAAGGGAATATTCACCTCAGGTATATTTTTCCTCTTAAGCCAAGTTTTCCCCCTCCCCAAGGCTTTCTCTAAATAGAACAATACATGTGTCATAACATAACTCATGGTGAACAATGTATGTCATAGGGTTCCAAGGTCACCACAATGATCTTGTCCCTAGGATTTTCAACTTCACAAATATTATCTATCTTTCCTATATAGACCATCATCTCACCTGTATCACAAGCATATAGCTTCCATGAGATTAATCATAATAATTTAAATCAAATATTTCCCCTTTTTCTTTTCTTTTCCAAACTTTCTTAGTATAGGGATTTCATAAATATGAGATTCTTCTCATGATGTTTGACTCTTGCATATTGTAGTACTCAACCTTCATTATCATAACCAAGTCCATTTCAACTACAATCTATACATTCAATTATCCTAACAATGGTAAGTGTTCATACATAAAGATTTTCATTGTAATATATATAACATCCCCTGAAGTGATGTCAAAATTGTTATACACGCTTTCAATTGATTTAAAGATAAGTTGAAGTGAAGCTATCATTCCATTATTTATTTACATCACAATAATTCCAAGCATTGCATTCAAACATGTATTCCAACAATCAAAGGGTCAAAAATGAAAGATACATATCTCTAAATTCATGAGTAATTAACTTCCACTCTGCTTTGCAAGATGAGGGATTCATGCCACTCACTCCACTACTAAAAAATTCATCAAAATTATTAGAAGCTATTTATTTTCATGACATACAATCATGCAATTGATTGCCTCATACAAGCATGAATGCACTCAATGCACAACATATGTACCATCATGATTCATAATATGATTGTCATGACCAAATCATGCCATAATAACTCATCGGTGCATCACAAATATTTTAGAAGCCTTTACACACTGAGGGATTCTTTCCTTTGTCATAACTCACAAGGTATTGATGATAAACTTGCTTTCATATATAAAAAATTCCACAAAATTCTCACATTAACTAGGAAAAACAAATCCTTCAATTACATATTCCTCATTGAAAAAGTAGAGTGGAATAGATACACGCAATATTTATGAACTATGGTAATTACTTGTGAATATATATTATAATTATTTTATCTTCATCAGGAAATCACACTTCATAAATTCAACCAATAAGAGTGAAATGAAAGTAGAGATCACAGCCTTGAAAAACTTAGGATATGTGAGATCACGTGTGTAAGAGAGAGAGATATGTGAGTGATAAGTGGAAATCTAAAATGAAAAGTTTTAAGTGTATTTTATACTAAATATAGCCAAGGGACATGTTTCTTTATAAGTTAGATAACATCTATTGTAAATTAAATTCTAGTAAGTATGCACATTTACATTTTTACTCATATTTGTTGAGACATGTCTCTTTGTAAGTTAGATAACGTTTATTGTAAATTAAATTGTAGTAAGTATGCACATTTACTTATTTACTCATATTTGTTATAGTGTTGAAGAAAACATAAATAATGGTGGGCAATAACTCCTAGTACATACATTTACTTACATCTTGTTCCTTATCCCATATTTTACACAAATACTTGCTTAAATTATGGTGGGTAGTAACTTATGGTAAATATGCTATTTACATGAGTATGAGCTATTTTCAAGGATCTTAATTTTAGGTGGTTTTGTTGATTTCCTTTCTTTTAATTTTCCTTTCTTCTAATTTAAAATTTAATTTTCTTATGCATGTTCACATAGTATTATAAATACATCAAGGATTAGATACCATAGCTATATTCTCAACACTCCTTCTTAGATAGGGAGGTATTCATAATTACTATGCAAATGTTTTCTATATACATAGTCTTTTTAGAAAGAAAGATAAATATCATCAATAACATATTTATCTATGTCAATACCTTTGACCTACATCAACATCATCATAATTATGTAGCACAACCCAGGTTAGATCTCATAAGCAATGGTACTTACTCAACTAGCCACCATGATTCAGTGGACTCATACCTCATGGTACTTTGACTAGTTCAAGGTTGCCATCCCCCATGGTCAAACCCTAGGGAAACCCATGCCCCAAATCCAAAGGCCCCTCTCTAGGCCATGATGGTGAAGACACACCCACTCCATGAGTGTCTGAGCCTCAGAGAGCATTCCTTTCAAGAATGTTTTTCCCTCATGATATCTCACCATTAGTCTCGGTCAAGCTCCTATTTTCAACAACATTTTGATCCATATCCCTGTTGTCCACCCATCAATAGTTTGGCCCAAGCTCCTTTGTTACCAATAGTACAAGCCATGCCGTTTTTAATGTCACATCGATGCTCCCTCTCATTGATGGAGGAGTTCTCCACTACTCCAAGCTTGTATATGAAGTATACAAACTTTGTTTAAGATAGAGGCTTTGTGATAATGTCAGTCATTTTCTCATCAGTGGATGTGTACTAAAGAATTACTACTCCCTTATACACTATCTCATGAATGTAGTGGTATTTGATACCAATTTTATTTTACCTGCCATGCAACATTGACTATCACAAAATATCATGGTCGATTCTAGCACTTGCCCAAACATTCTGACAAGCAATTTCTGAAGCCAAACTACTTCACAAAAAACTGCATAGGCAACCATATATTCAACATCAATAGTACTAACTGGACCAAAAATATGTTTCTTTCTCATCCAAGGAACCATTGCTGAGCCCAATAAAAAACATTCAACATATGTACTCTTTCCATCAGTGGCCGTTTCAACCCAATTAGAGTCAGAGTATCCCAACAACCTAAGCTCATTTCCTACGACACACTTCAAACAATAATTAGTAGTACCACAAGAGTACCTAGTGGTCATACTTTGGCTTCGTTTGATTTAATTTATTCACTCCAAAGAAAATGTTCAGACCAAGTTCATTAAAGAACCAATCAACTACCTATTATCATAAAACTTTTGCAAAGAATATTTCATCAAGATTCATAAATTTAAGATCACATTCAGTGGCCAAATCCCTCTTAATCTGATAAATATTCTATTGTGATCATTTTGAGCTCCATCTCAAGCTAACATAATTTTTTATATATGCCCCTTCTTTGATACAACATATCATACTTGCTCAACATTATTCCTTAAGGGCCTTCTTAAATTATGATACTTCTTCAAAGTCTTGACATTTGGAGCAAAAAAATGATCTCCCTCTTACTCGGAGAATCTTTTATTCTCTCATCTCTAGTCACAGACATGCATATTTCAAATTTTCTTACCTTCATACTCCCTCTTAAACTAAAAACTTCAAATCTCGATTATGGGACATATCCTTTTCTCACAAGCTTTGCTTCATTCTTCCACTTATTCTCCCTTTATTGCTAGATCCATTAACAACCTTCAATATGTACTTGAAATCTTCACTAGGAGGCCATGGAAGAACAAATTTTGAGAAGAATGTTAGCTCCCTCTTGATCTTGGCCTTCTTGCATAAGCTTAATCCACAATGTTATCATGATGTCATTTCTTCCTTGAATGAACTAAGATTTCTATCTTCATAAAAAATGACCAATTCAAGATTTTGCTTCGTGCTAGGGTTTAAAAACCCTATATTTTTAATTTCATACTCAAATGTCAAAATCTTAGAGTCAACATGCCCTTCACATTCCAACACTGTCAACAATTAATCAAGAGAGTCCAATGATGATATGATTTCTCTAAATCATTGTAGCAGTGGTATTTTTTCATAAGATCTTAGACTTAATTTCAATGTACAAAGAATAACTTCATAATTCTTAATTAATAAATGGAAGATATCTTTCCTGGCATCAATACTTTCTCTACAATAAAAACTTCAATGAATTTAGTCATTTGTGTCCTTGAACTATCATAGCGTAAGGTCTCCAAATGAAGTTATCAAGAAAGCCTTAGAACTTCTAAGCTTGAAGAGGGGCCCAACCTTTCCTTATGAACTCAAGATATTTGAGCCAACTAAGTGACATTAAAAGAATCATCTTTAAATTATGTGAGGCTCGTTTCCATGTTTCTTTAATTCCACAACTTGATATTTTTGGCTCAAGTAATATTATGACAAATTCTCCTTTTGTTTCCAAAGATATCATCATCATTCTTAAGAGTCAATTCAACATTTTTTAATAGTAAGCTGGCTTTATCCAAAGGTATAATTCAAATATACTTTCAACATTCAATTTCAATGCATGGTTTATGACATAGTAACATTTTTCAAAGAAAGGATATGTTCAATACTTCAATTTGAGAAAAGGTCACAAACTTTCCTTATGTGGTTATGATTTGATCCACAACTTGCATAATAGAGGTTTTATTATTCTAAAGAATTTGGTTTACAGTTCTTCTTGTAAGTCCAAATTCCCATGAAAAATTCAACGATGTGTAGCATGTATTGATCATGAGGTTCATAAAGATACTTTAGGCTGATGTATTAGTCCAAACCAACACATTTTCTTAATTCCTTCTAGAACTTCACAAAGGGATGACATTGATAGCATTTTCAATGTGACATCATTTCAAATCCTTATGAGATTAAGGGACTCGATTCAAGGTTAATATAAGAATCATCATCAGTATCATAAAAAATAACATCAAAATCATCTAGGTCAACCCACTTGGCCTGTAAAAATCATGGAATCCACTCAATGCCTATGGGACAACATCAATATCAAATTTTTGCCATGATCCAGTTTTCCTCTCATCCTCATGCTATCTAGATTAGTCGTTGTTCACCATCACACGACTAGTTCACATAGTCTAGGTGAAACTTCAAACAAACTCAACTTAAGCCATATTCCAAAACATGCCATCTCTAAACAAATATCTGGGAAATTATCTCAGAGATCCGAGCAACACTCTTAGATATCCGAGAAGCTCTCTCTAAATAGAGATCTTAGTAGCTCTCTCAGAGATCCAAGAAGCTATCTTAGATATCCAAGAAACTTTGTCAGAGATCTAAGAAGGATGTTGAAAGGCACAAACTAGACTCTACCAAACCATTCTCCCTAATTTTGGTCACAATGCTTAACACATGGATACCTTCCCTAATTCCAGTCATAATAATTGATAGATGTAGAATGTTTGTCCACGAGATCATTCTTCCTAATTTCGGTGAATGTACTTGATACATGGATAATATCCCTAATTCCGATCAGAGTACAAGACACATGAAGAATTTCTATCCATGATGTTATTTAATCCATCAAACCATTCTTCTTAATTCCAGTCAATGTACTTGGCACAAGGATAACATCCCTAATTTCGATCAAAGTACATGAGATGAGGAGAAACCATATCCATGAAGAAATCATCAACCTTTATTCCTCTCAACCACGGAAGAAATTTCCACAAACCCAAGCTTGTTTCGAAGGTGCACAAACTTTCCTCTAGAAAGTACATGAGATGAGGAGAAACCATATCCATGAATAAATCATGAATAAGATATCCAAGAAACTTTGTCAGAGATCTAAGAAGGATGTTGAAAGGCACAAACTAGACTCTACCAAACCATTCTCCCTAATTTTGGTCACAATGCTTAACACATGGATACCTTCCCTAATTCCAGTCATAATAATTGATAGATGTAGAATGTTTGTCCACGAGATCATTCTTCCTAATTTCGGTGAATGTACTTGATACATGGATAATATCCCTAATTCCGATCAGAGTACAAGACACATGAAGAATTTCTATCCATGATGTTATTTAATCCATCAAACCATTCTTCTTAATTCCAGTCAATGTACTTGGCACAAGGATAACATCCCTAATTTCGATCAAAGTACATGAGATGAGGAGAAACCATATCCATGAAGAAATCATCAACCTTTATTCCTCTCAACCACGGAAGAAATTTCCACAAACCCAAGCTTGTTTCGAAGGTGCACAAACTTTCCTCTAGAAAGAGGTTTTGACAGAATAATGACTATCTACACATCAATAGAGATATACCCAAGTTTCATTGCACCTTTCATCTGTCATCATACAATCCTACAAGTAACTTCTAAAGCCATACCGCTTCTCAATTTATGAATCCAACTACAATATACTAAGCCTCTTCCATATGAGTGAATTTCTCATTCATTATAACTAGGCTCAAAATGAAAATAAATATGGGAATCCTTGTAGCTTCACAAGATCCATCATCACAGACACATAGATGTTCAGTCTCATTCCTAATATTTCTTGGACTCTAGCAGAGATTCATTTAGGGGATTGAAATTTTATGCAACCAACTCAAAAAATAGAAGAAGGGATAGGTCAACAACTTCAAAAAAAGCCTCTTTGAGGGGGAAGCGTACTTTATATTACACAAATGAATAGTTGTTGGATGATACAAATGACAAGACCTCCTTTCTATATATAGGAGTCTAAGGGTTCACAATATAATGAGAGATGGCATAACGTTAATAATGTAAGGTAATAATAATAACAATAGTGGGCTTCTATGGGACATAGTAATAACAATATGGGGACTACATGGGCACAACAATAAAATAAGTGGGTTGCACTAATAACAATAAGGGGCTACACCAGTAGTATAGGGACCTAACATGCCCCTTTCCTCCAAAAAGTGTTGTCCTCAACACTTGAGTAGTTTTTGATATGTCTGTATAAAAATCTCATCCTCCCATGTGGAATCTTCAATAGGTAAGTTCTTCCACTTAATGAGATACTTTGAAATTGATCAATTTCATAGTTGTCAGGTTCTTATTTCCATCACTCTTCTACTTCCAATATGATTTTTCCTTCCTTGCCAATTTTCGACAATATTGTTTGAAATGGGATCTTGTTACCTATAACCTTCTTTAAGCATGAAACATGGAAAACTGGGTGCACACAAGAAGATGCATGAAGCTACAATTTGTATGCCATAGTATGAATATTTTGCAACACTGTGTAAGGACCGTAGTACTTTGGTGATAATTTTTTTATCCTTCTTAGTTTTCTTGAGGTACATTTGTTTGTATAGTTATAGCTGTAAAAATACCCAATCGCTTACATCAAAAATCCTTTCACCGTGATGTTGATATACATGTTATTTCATTTGATTATGAGCCAAAGTGAGGTTATCCTTTAAGAGTTGGAGAACTTGTTGTTGACACTTGATGTGATCTTCCACTTCTTGAACCATAGAAGTTTCTCTTAAAGATGATGTGGCAGATGGTGGATAATATCCATAAAGTGCCAATGCATGAGTAGATATGGTCGGATTCATTTCTTCTTTCTTTGGGGTTGGTTCTTGGTGTCTCCTCTTATTTTGATGTTTCTTGATCCTTTTCTTCCTCCTCTTCACAATGTATGTAAAATAATTTCTTCTCAGCACAGTTATGACCTTTAGTGTATTTCCTATCACAACTATAACAAAGCCCTTTTTCTCTTTTTTCCTCCAACTGCTATGGTTTCAACCTTGTAGGTTTTCGAAGGCTAGGAGTAGCAACAATTCCGTCTTTATAGTTGTGAGTGGTAGAATTCCTTGTTGCCATAATTTTCTTTCCACTTTTCTGTCCACCCTAAATGACTTCACCAATGAATCAGGTTTGCAAAGGAGAACTTCATGTTGGATGTTATCATTTAAAGTCCTTATGAATACATTAATCCTCTTCTTCTTTGGAGTATCATTTACCCTTATGTTCAATTTTTGGAAGTCCTCAATCTGCTCTGTCATTGAACCCTTTTGTTTGAGATTTATCAATTGGTTAAAGAAGGTGTTTCTCTTTGTATCCTCCTAATGTGCTATCATTTCCTCCATAAAAATGGACCAAGTGACCATTTTTTTACGAGATCAAAGTGATCGATACCATGAAAACTGATTGGATTCTAAATATAAAGCTGCAATACATACCTTTTGTGTGTTTTTCACATTATGGAGATCAAAATATTTCTCCATCTATAGTATCCATGTTACGAGATCCTTGCCATCAAACTTCCTCATATCGATATTTGGAATATGGTGGGTCTTTAATCCAATTTTAGACTCTATGAAATCATGATTAACATTTCTTTTGTTCTTGTCCTGAGTTTCCTCTACTATATTTTCACCATTAGGAAGCCTTTCTTGTAGTAACATTGTCCCACTTTCCTTCAAACCTTCCATGTTTTTCTTCAAATATTCCATGTATTTATTAAAATATTCTTCTATACCATCAATATTAACTTCCATGGCATAGATAAAACTATTTATCTTAGCTTCGATCACATTCTTCAAATCATCCATCCAATTTTGCTTTCTAGGTGTTCTATTTTCTTGATTCAAGTCATTCTTTTCTTGATTTTAGGAGCTTGATATTGAATTTATCATATCTCTATAATTTTAGATTTCCAAGGTCTTAAAGTTCATCATGTGGTAGAAATGTGAGTCCTCTTGCTATCCCCACAAGTCTTATCGATAATGGATTCTCCAAGAAAGAGTTATGACCAATCTGTCACAATAACCTGATTATAGACTAGTTCGGTAGAGAGAAATTTTACGATGTGCCATGTGTCATTGTTTCAATATTCGGCCCTAAAAAGGATACCCAACAAACTATAGTCCATCCTATATCTTTCACTTTTTACGAAGTTTGAATTCGATGCCTAGGAAAAAAGTTATGACAATTTTCCCAAGGTCACCTGTTTGAAATCGAATTTTGGATCTTGCAAAAACACTAACTTCCTCAACTCTTATATCTGATAATATAGCGAGAAAATATCTGAAATTTGGTCATGAGGTTCATCAAAATTTCATATCAAATGGGTCTTAATTTCACTTCTAAAGCTTCGTATAAAAAATGTTTCAGTGAAAATTTAACAGTGACATGTTTGAAGCAGTGAAACCCTAAAATCCAAAGCTCTGATACCAAATGTGATGCAACCAGCTCACAAAATAGAAGAAGAGATAGATCAATGACTTAAAAAGAAGCCTATTCGATTTGGAAACCTCCTTTACATTACACAAATGAATAATTCTTGGATGATACAAATGAAAAGACCTCCTTTCTATATATGGGAGTTTAAGGGATCACAATATAATGAGAGCTGACATAACAATAATAATGAAAGGGCGCAACAATAACAATAGTGGGATTATGTGGGGAACAATAATAATAATACGGGGATTACATGGGAACAATAATATAATAAGGGGGTTTCACTAATAACAATAAGGGGCTACACTGGTAGTATAGGGACCTAACATTGACCTTGATCTATCTTCTTTGATCTTGAAGCCAACAATTTAGATTATCAATTTCTAAAGATTTGGTTACTCATATATCTCGAGCACAGAGAGTTCTTTAGTGCATTGATCAATGTCCCACTTTATTTTGAAAATGTGTCCTAAACATATCACAAACCACAATTCATTGTAAGTTGGCCACTTATTATCACCATTCTAGATTTTGAGGCCATAACTTGTTTATGTTGGATCTAAACCATAATCTAAGGTTCCTTGATATTTATCTTTTCTTGTAGACATAGATCAACTCATTTCCTTACATAGGTTTAGATATGATCTTCAACTTCCTCGCTTCACCAAAGCTCTGATACCATGTTGAAAAAATAGAGTGCAATGGATACAAACACTATTTATGAATTATGGTAATTACTTGTGAATATATATTATAGTTCTTTTATCTTCATCAAGCAATCACACTTCTTAAATTCAACCAACAACCATGAAAGGAAAGTAGATATGACAATGTTGAAAAATTTAGGATATGTGAGATCACGTGTGTAAGAGAGAGATATATGAGTGATAAGTGAATGTATAAAATGAAAAGTTTCAAGTGTATTTTATACTCGAGATACCCAAGAGACATGTCTCTTTGTAAATTAGATCATGTCTTTTCTTAAATTAATTATATTAAGTTTTGAATAACACATAAATAATGGTGGTCAATAAGTCGTGGTAAGTATATTTATTTACATCTTGTTCCCTATCCCATGTTTTACGCAAATACTTGCCTAAATTATGGTAGGTAGTAACTTATAGTAAATATGTTATTTACATGAGTATGAGTTATTTTCAAGTATCTTAATTTTAGGTGGTTTTGTTAATTTCCTTTCTTTTAATTTTTTTTTCTTATAATTTAAAATTTAATTTTCTTTCATGTTTTTACATAGTATTATAAATACATCAAGGATTATTAAGATTGACCATAACTACATTCTTTAACATTCCTTACCAAAAAACTCAATATTATATGATAGAATCACTTGTCTCAATCCTAGAAACTATTGGATCAGTACTCATGGACACAATTGAAGTCCCTAGATTTCCTTTGTACATCCGACATTTTCATGCATTACCAAACATATTTCTCTCATGAGTGTATTATTCATTCATTTAATCATTGTTGAACATGGCATCCCAATACATGCACATATTATTAAGATTTTCCTAAGTCTATTTGTGCTCACAATTTTCTAACTTAACCATACCCCTTCTTGGGAAACCATGAAATACATGAATTAATTTGAAAATAAAAGATATCAAATTCAACTAAAATGAATTGTTATCCAATTCTTTTATCTTTTTACTTTTGCTTGCTAGTTTCACTATTTACTTGGATACCATCACATGCATTCATAGCTAAGATATTTTCAAGGAGTTTAACTAAATTCTTAGCATACTTGATGTTACAAAATTTAGCAGCCCCTGAAATGATATCAACCTCACATATTAGTCACAACTTTATAATTTCATCTGCTTACACACAAGTGTCAATAAATATTCATTAAGTGTGCTTTCACTATGTATCCAATCTACACATTCAAACAAGTCCTTCAATCATGAACCAAAACGTGGGCATATGCATATTTTCATATATGTGCCATAATTTCACATATTCCATGCTATTCATACACATTTATTTTTAAAGTTAATTTTCATCTTCTCTTGTTTTGAATCATTCACATGACAAGTCTCATAAACATAAGCATAAGAACACTACTTTATTTCATGTGGTAGTTAACAACAAGAGATCACTCTTGCACACTTGCCATTTTAACATTTCATGTGACATGGAATTCATTAGGTAACCTTATTGTATTACCCAAAACATAACAATTACCAATTTCTATTTTCTTACCATTCACACATTCATATTATTTTCATAAATAAAATATATTAGCCAAGAACAATTTTCAGTTAAGGGAAACTCCCTTCGTAAGCCATTTTTACAACTATTACTTCGCTATCCATTTCGTTCATATTGACCTAGTCAAGTCCTCCTTGATGGATCCTTTATCCACATATTTCCACTAATGCAACTTAGCAAGGAAGGATTCCAAGCTCATTAGAAATTTCATCGCATGAGTAAACATAACAATTTTATTAAATGAAGAAGTATTTTTTCTCAAAATTCTTAGCAGGCTCACAGCCCAAATTTATTCCTTGTAATAGTTATGGGGTCACTCCCCCTTTCACTCTTGCTCATATCAACTAGAGAAAACCATTTAATGGTAGAAAACCTATTATTTTCTCTCAGTGATAGGATATGCTATTATTTTGTTCAACGATCAGTCATTCTCATGTTGGGTCATGACTCCACAAAACATTGGCTTACCAAGAGCCAAGCATGATACAAAACCAATATAGAACACAAACAAGGCCAAGGTACCAACCCTGACAACCTTCAACCAATAGTCTCTCATAATTGTCTCTTATACTATGCCACTATCCTTCTAGTGTCTCCTGCTTGCGTTGGTCAAGGATGTCTTAGATCCCTATGGATTATAGGATTTCCATGTACCTTCGGGTATCCAAGTATGCTCTAGACCCCACAAAAAAACACCTGACCCTACACTTCTCCCTCTAGGGTTCTATCCTTCCACAAGGAAACCCAAGGATACGATCACTCACAACATTGTCACAACATGCATATCAACATGCATCAGTTCCCATTCTCTCATCAAGACCTTATCTTCTATAGCCTTAACTCCTCAAGAATACATGCAACACCTTCATTGGCTTCCCAATCATGTTGTTGACTTGTTCCTAGTTACATGTTCATCATTAACCATTATTAGTCATCTGAATCATGTTATGACAATAGACTAATTTGAGTCTTTATTCATTCATATCCATTCCTGTATGCACCTAGAATATATTCAAGCTTCTAGCATATCATTATTTAATATCTATTCAATGACATGCATCTTTGAACTATTTCATATCTTTCATTTTTATCATGTCTGTGCTATTATCCATCAACATATGAAAAGTTCTCAAAATATTAAAGACAAGTATTAAAACTAGCAAGACATAAGTTAAGAGATTCCCTCTCATAGTTATGGATATATCACTCTGCCATAACTTTTACAAATTTTTTTGGTGACTTCTAGGGAATCTAGTCAACATCCTACATTTTAATCTTGCTACATCAAACTCAAGTCAATCTTCAAGTAACCTCAGTGTATGCATATATACAACAAAATAATTGCACATAAGTACACATGCATGCATAGATATTAATTTAAAACTTAAATTATTTCCCATACTCGAGCACATTCAAGTTCAATGACAAACCTAAGCTCTAATGCCACTTTGTAACATAGTATTAGAGCTCTCATTTCATTTGTTCTTGAGGCCATCTAGGTATAGTACTGGACCATGCTTTGATACCACTTTATAACATAATTTGTGCCTTGATTCCTGACAAACGTTATGAAGTACCCAAAATTTTATTTTCCTTTTAGCTTGAGAATAAGATTTGATACCACTTTGTCACATATCCCTACTAAAGTTATCCTAACCACACTTGAAAAAACTTGATTTTCATTTCTCATACATTTTATCAAACACTTTACATGTAAGAATTTTCTCAAATACTTTGTATACTGTTAGGTCCTTATAATTCTAGTGATTATCCCATTACTATTGTAGTTGTCTCCCTTATTAATATTGTTGTGCCCCTATTGTCCCCATATTGTTATTACTGTGCCCCATAGAATCCCTCTATTGTTATTTTTGTGGCCTTTATATATTATTGTCTAGGCCGGTTGGGTATATATTATGACTCCTTAGACTCATATATATAGAAAGAGGTTTTGTCATTTGAATGATTGAAGAATTGTTCATTTGTGTAATGTAAAGGGCGTTCCCCCTCAAATAGGCTGAATTCTAAGGCAGTCAACTATCTTTTCTATCTTTTTGTGAGTTGGTTTCATAACATTTGGTATCAGAGCTTTGGATTCTAGGGTTTCACTGCTCCAAATAGGACATCGTGGCATTTTCGCTATAATTTTTTTTTTGCAACGTTTCAGAAGCTAAAAAAACCCATTTGAGATGAAATTGCACTAAACCTTTGGTCCGAATTTTAGATCTTTTTGCACTCTATTTGCAGAGATATGATCTGAGGAAGTTGGTATTTTTGCAAACTCCTGAATTACATTACAAACATGTGACCTAGGGAAATTCATCATAACTTTCTCTTTGAGCATCGGATTGATATTTCATAAGAAGTTACAGAAAGAGGATAGACTATAGTTTCTTGTATATATTTTTCAGAGCAAAAGGTCCAAACAGTGACTCTTGGCACGTCATACAAGTTCGATCTACTGAACTAGTCTATAATCAGGTCACTGTGGGAGATTTGGCATAACTCTTCCCTGGAGAATCCAATTTGGATCAGACTGGTGGCATTGGAAAGAGGACATAGAGCGCTACCGCAAATTATAATTTCAGAACTAAATGATCTGAAATTACAGAGATACATCAGATTCAATATCAAGCTCCTACAAAGTGAAAAAAGGTGTGTAGTTTTATTTTTTATTTTTGCATAAGCTTGGTTTGAAAAATTAGTCTAAAGGAATTAAAAGGGCATATTAAAGCATTATTATCGATAATTGATGCCCCGATGAAAGAAAATGCAAACACCTAGTAAGCAACCTGAAAGCTCTAGCATGACTCATGAAGAAGAGGAAGAAATGCAACATGATATATCAAAATTACGAAACCAAGTGCAACAAGTGTCACTTGCACAAAAATCAACAGAATCTAAGATGGATGGTTTAAAGACAAGCATGGAATATTTGAAGATAGGCATGGAAGATTTGAAGACAGATTTGAAGACAGATTTAACAAAGTTTCTACAAGAAATGCTTACTAACGGTGAAAGTGTAGTAAAGGAAACTCATGATGAGAAAAAAGAAATGTTAATCATGATTTCATAGACTCTAATGTTGGATCGAAGACCCACCATATTCCAAAAATCAATATGAGGAAGTTTGATGGCAAGGATCCCACAACATGGATACTATAGATTGAGCAATTTTTCGATCTCCATAATGAGCAAAACACACAAAAGGTACGTATTGCAACTTTATATTTGGAACCAAATCAGTTTGTATGGTATCAATGGTTTTGCTCTCATAAACAAATTGTGACTTGGGCAATTTTTACAGAAGAAATGACAACACATTATGAGGATACAAAAAGAAACACTTTTTTTAGCCAATTGATAAGTCTCAAACAAAAGGGTTCAATAAGGGAGCACATTGAGGAGTTCCAAAAATTGAACATAAGGGTAAAAAATATTCCAGAGGAGCATCAGATTGATGTGTTCATAGCGACTTTAAAGGATAATATCCAACATGATGTTCACCTTTTGGAACCTGATTCATTAGAGAAGGCATCCAAGTTAGCAAGAAAAATGGAAAGTAAAATTATGGAAACCAGGAAGCATACCACTCACAACTATAAATATGGAAGTGTTGTTGCCCATAGCCTTCCACAACCTATAAGGTTGACACCACAATAATTGGAAGAAAAAATAGCAAAAGGGCTTTGTTACAGTTGTGATAAAAAATACACTAAAGGTCATAAGTGTGCTGAGAAGAAATTATTCTACATAGATTGTGAAGAGGAAGAAGGAAAGGAGGAAGAAGGGTCAAAGGAAGAGGATATACTCCAGAAACAAAGCCTAGATAAAGAACAAATGAATCCGACCATATCTTGTAATGCATTGGCTGGAATTACCACTCCTCAAACTATCAAGATAGAAGGACAAATCAAGAAGAAAAAGGTAATAGTGTTGATTGATT
>APFE030844129.1:52212-91212 GCA_000404065.3 Pinus taeda
CAGCAACACCTTTTTGTCTTCTATCATATCCCTCACAAAGTGATACTAAACATCAATGTGCTTTGTCCTTGAATGGTAAGCATGGTTCTTTGCCAAGAAAATTTCACTTTGGCTGTCACAGTTTATCCTTATGGCTCCCTGTACTAACCCCATACTTGAACACAATATCTAGAACCAAACTGCTTCCTTGCTTACATAAGTGGCTTCCATTTATTCTGCCTCTATAGTTGATAGTGCCACTACATATTGTTTCTTACTCATCCAAATGATGACACCTCCAAATAGGTTAAACACATACCCACTTGTAGATCTTCTCTGATTGTGATCTCCAGCCCAATCTACATAAACAAAGCCACAGATATCCAAAACTCTGTCCAATCCTGGTATTCCTTGGTAGCACAAACCATAATCACTAGTGCCACACAAATACTTGAAAACCCACTTCACTACTTTCCAATGCTCCTTCCCTGGTTTTGACATAAACCTGCTCAATACTCCCATTGCATGTGCAATGTCTGGTCTAGTACAAGCCATTGCATACATCAAGCTACTAACTACACTTGCATATGGAACATGGGACATGTCCTCTTCCTCTTATTGTGTCTTAGGACACTATTCAACAGATAAATTTACACCTACAGGAATAGGAACCTTCACCAGTTTACTAGCCTGCACATTAAACCTCTATAGTATTGTCTCGACATACTTCCTCTAGTTTAACGAGAGCTTCCTCTTTTCTCGATCTCTTTTAATTTCCATGCCCAAAATATAGTTTGCAACACCAAGATCTTTCATGTCGAATTTGGAGGACAATTGGGTCTTCAAATCCTGGATAATTTATTTGTCATTTCCAACCAACAACATATCATCCACATACAAGACTAGATAAATAACACGGTCACCAATTAATTTAAAATAAAAACAATGATCTTATTTTCTTCTGGTGAAGCCAAGTCCCCATATAAATGTATCAAATTTTTGATACCACATCCTTGGTGACTGTTTTAATCCATACAAAGGCTTTTTAAACTTGCATAACAATTCTTTATTACCCTTCACCACAAACCCTTCAGGTTGCTTCATGTAGATCTCTTCTTCTAGATCCCATTGAAGAAATGTTGTCTTCACATCCCTCTGTTCTACATCAAAATCAAAAGTAGTAGCAATAGATAAAAGTAATCTAATAGAAGCTACCTTTGCAACAGGAGAAAAAATATCACCAAAATCAATTCTTGACACCTAGGAATAACCTTTTGCTACCAACCGAGCTTTGTATTTCTCCACATTTCTTTCTGCATTTGTCTTCTTCTTGAACACCCATTTTCTTCCTATGGTTTTCCTTCTAGTCGGAAGCTCTATAGATCCCAAGCCTCATTTTTGTGTAAAGATGCCATTTCATCAACCATGGCCTCTTTCCAGAGTTTGTCATCCTCTGAATCTATTGCTTCCTTCACAGTTTTGGGATCATCATCAGTAATAGATAAATGAAAATTTGAATAAAAATCAGATGGACTATACCTTTATAGTTGCCTTCTTTCTCGAACTGGTCTTCTCACAACTAGATTTTGTGGCTCTTCATATTTTGATTCCTCTTCTGTTGTAGAGTCAAATTCTTTCTTCGAAAGCTCAAACTCTATCTTCTCAAGTTATTTTGGTTGGAATTCATGTTTAATAACATCTTTCAACTCTTTGAACACCACATCTTGGTTGTACACAACCTTCCTTGTTACTAGGTTCCAAAGCTTTAGCCCTTTAAACCACCTTTATACCCAATAAAGATGCACTTTTCAGATTTACTATAGAACTTTGTTCTTTTCTTCTTTGGAACATGCTCATATGCATCACATCCAAATACCCTCACATGTGAAAGAGAAGGTTTCTTACCAGTCCATACCTCTTGTGGAGTCTTATCCTCCAACGTTGATGAAGGTGATTTGTTGACCAGGTAACATGCAATCTCTACCGCCTCTGCGCAGAATTCTTGTCCTAACCTAGCACCATTGAGCATGCTTATTTCCGTTTCCATCAACACCTTGTTCATTATTTCTGCAACTCCATTTCACTGAGGTGTGTATGGAGTAGTCTTTTTCCATGCTATCTCACACTTATTATAGAACTCTTCAAGTTCCTTCTTGTAAAATTCTCCATCGTTATCTTTCCTCAACACATTTATCTTCTTCTCTGTCTGGTTTTCCACCAGAGCCTTAAATTCTTTAAGCCCTTTCAAAGACTTGGAATTTCTTCTTGAGGAAATATATCCATGTGTTCCTTAAGAAGTCATCTATAAATGATACATAGTACATAGACTTACCTAGTGATGGAATTGACACAAGTCCAAACGCATCACTATGCACAAGCTTTAAGATCTATTTCACCCTCTTACCACTAGAGGGGAAACTCACATGATTCTGCTTCCCATATACAGAATTTGCATAGAAATCAAAATCCAGAGAGATATTAGTCATACCTTCTACCATACCTTTACCATGAAGTATTCTAAGGCCTTTATCTCCAATATGTCCAAGCCTTTGATGTGATAGCGTGGTGTTTTCTCCAAAGACCACTAGATTTTTTGCTCCACTTTCAAGAACCACAAAATTGTTGCAACCATCAATAACAGTGATACCTTTAAGCTTGTATAGAATTATAATCTAAACTTCCCCCATCAATACCAGTGCTCCCTGAACCATCTTGTAGGTATCTTTCTCGAACACTGTTTTTACACCTCCATCATCCAGCTTTCTTATAGAAATCAGATTTTTGGCCAATGCAGGGATATGCAGAACACCCGGAAGTGTTCTAATCCTCCCACCTTGCAAATTCAACTTTAATTTTCCATGACCAATGATTATAGCCTTCCTGTCATCCCCCAAGAAGACATCACCACCATCATATTTCTAATACTCGCAGAACCACTATCTATGGGGAGTGAAGTGAAAGGATGCACCTAATTCAATCAAGCATGCCTCATGATCTACATGTGCACTTGAAGAAGAAGCCAAGTACACATCCCCACCTTCATCCGAGGTGGTTTTCACCTCTATAGAAGGAGCATCATCAAATCCCTTTCTTTTCATGTGAGCTTTAGATTTACATTCCCTTTTGTAGTTCTCTTCCTTTCAGCATTTCCCGCACACCTTTACAGGTTTTACTGGATATTTAGATCTCCCTCTAGATTTATATCTCCCACTCGATGACTTATTTTTGTTTCTATTCTGGGGCCATGTTACAGATCCATTTGGGCACATCACTCCCATCATCCATATCAATTTTTTAGTGCTCATCAAACCCTAATTTCAGTTGCTACATGCCCTAAACAAGTCAACCATTTGAATGCCTCCTTCCTTGATAGTTTCATGGCTTGAAGACATCTTGAAATGACTCCTAGAGGGAACAACGTAGGTAGGCCCATGCAAGGGTGCTCTACAGAGCACTTAGGCCCACTTTGACCTACGCTAGGTAAGATTGAGCAAAATTCACATAGGGTTTTGGGAATATCCTTATCTTCTGGAGCCATCTAGAAGATTCCCACACTTATGATCTCCCATGAGCTTGAAAATGGTTGAGGAATGAGTTAAGATACATCCTATCCTCTCATCCCTTCCTCCACGGAACTAATTCTAAGTATGGAAGGCCATTCAATACCCTCATTGATGGCAAAACCTCCTCCATCTTCCTATAAATTGACCACTCATCTAAGTGATCAGGGGATGGAATTTGATGAATTGTGAGGAGATAATGTTAGTTTGAGAATTGAGACTATTGTAAGTGTCATTATGCTACTGGAATGTCATGCTTATGATGTGATGTGGATGGAACCAAAGCTGGAGGAGTGACTTCGAATCAGGCTTCATGGTTGTAATTCTTCCTTCTATTCAATAAAGTATTTACACCTTTTTCCATATGCTTATCTTGATATGTGATGCTTATATGTGTGAATGTATCTGATTCCATTTACTTATAAGCAATAGATATTTTGCTTTGATTGGTTATTTTTCTTCTATTGATGTTTACAGGTACTTCTCAAGCATGCTAAGTACGGGAAGGAGCGATAGGACCGATACAAAGGAGACAAGAGGAAAGCGGAAGTACAAGTAGGTCCTCTCATTCTCTTTGTCTTATCTATTGTTTATAGAAAAAGGTTAAAGTGCTTTAAACTGTTGTTCTAGATATGGCTACTTATCTAGGGAACTAGTATTTATCTGTAGATAACAAATTCTTCATAACAGGTTAGCGACTCTGCTGGGGAAGATCACCCTTCCTAATAGCTTATCCACCTCCTAGGACACTCTTGCAGACCCTACCTGTGTTCATTGATTGTATTTCATCTCTTTTGCATTGAGTTTTGGTCAAAACTGTGTCAAATTGCCTTTTGAAATGGCTTACCGTCACCAACGCATGCTTGTGAGGGACACAGTGCACTGCAGATCACCCTTGGCTTAGGGACAATGCTCTAAAGCACACTACTCCCATTCAGGGCTGAGATAATCCTCCTAGGGTCAGTTTCCCACCTTTGGATTGAGTTTTTGCCAAATTTCCTCTGTTTGATTGCTTGTTGATTGATCAATGAATGTTATGTCTCAGAAAACAAGTTTTTATCTCCTTTGCTAGCCCTACTTTGACTTGGTTGATTAATGTTTCTTAAATTTTTTCTTTGTCATTATCAATCCATAGTCAAAGCTAGATTATAGTCTATTAATCTTTATTCGAAAGAAAGTGTCATAAAAGTCTTCTTTTCCTTTGAAACAGAATTATTGTAAAGTCTTTGTTCTTGTTAAAGATTGATTGATTGTATGTGGATTAGTTTCCTTTTGTTCATATTCACATTAAGGAAATCAAAAAGAAATACACACATTTTGCATTGAAAAATTTTGTGTGTGCTCATAGGAATAGTTTAGGGAAATTACATTAGATTGTGCTCTTTTCTCTTTGATCGAAAGAGATCTGATTTCTCTATCCTTATTAGCTAAGTTTTTCATTGTTAAATTGAATGGAAAGAATGCTTATCATAATAGTTGCATTCCTAGGAATTTTAGTATACATCATGTAGTGAACTTGAAAGGAAAATTCTTAATCAAGATCAACTTAAAATTAAATTCAATTTACCTAATGGAGCATTGTCACTTAACGAAAAACATTTAGAGGTCTAGGCTAGAGACGTGTTCCGGCGTCGTAAAACAAAGCAAATGCCACTAAATTGTCTGCAATACATCTCGATTGTGATACCTCATTCCACATCCATGAGTATATTGTAGCTTGTCCACATACCTTTGGGTATATAGGGCAGTGTTACAGTATGTAAAGTATATGGGAATGCTCTCACTGTTTTATTTTGCATTAGAAAATGCTTATATGGATTGGGCCTCCACGTACTTTTGGTATACAGGGGAGGACAACACTAGGTTGCTATCCATCCGTAGGTAATCAAGTCGGCTGCCTTGTGCACTATGATACACCGAACACAACATTCGGGGAGATTGCATGCCCGTACTTCTCAGTTCGCTGGGAGGTATTCTACAGTTCACAGTTGCTTGGTATTCCTTTTTCCTAGATTAACCCTCTTTTGTTTTGTTTTGTTATGTTATTTTGATTAAAATAAAATTAATTGACTACGAAAAAAATCCTCCACTCTCACTCCTTAGTTGATCTTAGGTTGAAACATATGACGACATATCCAGAGTCCACCGATCAAGGAATTCCTTTTGATGGGAATCCTAGTCCTTTTCCTCCTTTTGGAAATATTGGTGCTCCTTATATAGCTACATTATCCCTACCAGGATTTACCATTGGCTTACTAGTATGGTTGTTTTCAACCTCCTTGGTTCAAAATTTTGTGATATCTCCGCAATCAAGTACACCTCCAACTGGAAAAAATCAACCTCCAGTTGATCCTAAAGTTAACCCTTTGCCTTCTTCCTCGATTGTTTCTTCCTCCCCTTCTTCCACTCCGCTTGGTGAAAGTATTGGTACTAGTAACCAGGTGGCTAAGAAGAAGAAGAAGAAGCAACTTCAGCAAAGGGGCAACCAGAAACCATTGCTTTGAATGCAACATCTGATGAGAAACCATCTGTCAAGCCTCACAAAGTTCAATATCCATGCAAACTTTGTACGGGAGACCATCTTCTTTGAAATTGTCCTGGAATTCCTCAGATTTAGAAGAATGGTCTTCTTGTTCACATCATCCTGTGTCATCAACTTCTGGAGATCATGCTGGTGACACACCATCAACTAGTGGTAGTAAATTTCATGGAAACAATGGTAAAATTAATTTTCCCTATAGGTTATGTGAAGGGAATCACCACATTCACCTTTTTCCCTATCTGGACATAGCCAAAAAAGTGTTGGATAACCATCCTGCTTCATTGCAGCGACTTCCATCTGGCTACAGGAGACTATCCATTAATCCTTCACAAGTTGATAAAGTAACTGACGCAAATCAACCGTCGGTAAACCCACTCTCTCTGAATGTGAATCCCATGAGTCTAAACTTGACCCACCACAGGTCGAGGTAACAGGTGACCTAATTTCACCTTTAATTAATCGTACCATTCCCATAGAGAGTGAGTATGATATCACTAAGCTTATTTTTGTTTCTTTAGGTTCCAATGATCTTGGAGGCAACCCTCCTGTTCCATCAAGACAGGAGGAAAATCCTCCCGTTCCTGTAACTCAATTCTCGCATTCTTACGGTACCCCCTCCAAGTATTGTGGTCACTTATTTTGATTGGAATCGACTCGTAGGATGTTGTCTTCCTTCTTATGTGCCTTTCCAGATCATAGTACAGGTTTGTAATATGATTGTACCTAGCACTATTATTGATCCAGGTGGATGTTGGTGGCCACCTGCCTATCCCATTTGGACCCCCAAAACTGTCTCTTTCAGTTTTTTCAGTTTCCTAAATTGTAGCACATTTTACTATTTTTAGCAGTTTTTCGGGTCCTGAACTTCTGGAGCCATTTTGAGGCCCTAAACGACGTTTTTTGGGAAATCTGGGGGCAACATGGGTCCATGGACTGATGTTTCCCTTCCCAAAGTTGTAGTGCTCAAATAGATCTTTCTAACGAGCTATTATACGCATCAAAGGGAGATAGTATGCCAAAGTTATGACCCCGGGAAATTGATGTACCAATTTACCCAAGCGGGGCCCACAATTTGGCATTTCATCTTCGAGGGTTAGGTTTTGGGATGTGAAGGATTTTCCATTATTTCTCAACAATAAATAGGCCTTCGAGCCTCATTGTAACATAGTTTAGAGGCATCTAGCCGCGACATCTCTTCTCATAGATAAGCTACCATCGCCCTAGCTGGTTTCTTTCCATTTCTGTTTGTAAGCATATTTCAATATTTTACTGTAATGAAATGAAGTATTATTTCCACTGCATATCTGTATTTATTGTTATCTCTATAATTTATTGCGTTCCTGTCTAAATCTGAATTAGTAGTATCAGAGTGGTCTACTTTTTCTCTGTTTTTCTTTTCATGTCCCCAATGAGGTCGGGATATAAGGAGTTAGGCTTGAACTAGTCGAACCTTTGCAAGACTAGCCTCGCGAATCTCAACGCCTCTCATGGTAGATGAGAAGAAAGATGAGGGGGCAGGAGATCCTATCAAAATCTTGCTCGAGGGAGCCCTTGAGCGACAAAGGAATGTGATGATGGACAGCTTTGCCCAGATCCTTCAACGGCTACCCAGAGGCGACGCATGCACTTCCAACAGCTACTCTGGAAACGCCACACCGTTTAAGGTACAAGTTAATTTTGAAATCCCCATATTTGAGGGTTATATAGACACAGATGCCGTATATAAATGGTTAAATTTGCTTGAAGGATATTTTTTTGTTCATGAATTTTCGAGTCGGGAAAAGATTGTTTTCGCTCTTCTCAAAGCAGCCCCCCACGTTAAAGACTGTTGGCAAACCTACTGTGAGCAGAAGGATGAAAATACAGGCTCACTATTTTTAGTTGCACCCACGTGGGATTCATTCCGGGATGCTGTCAAGGAGCAGTACTACCCTGTCAAAAGCTATGAGGACAAATACATCAGATGGACCACACTGCGGCAGGGGCGGGACCAAGATGTGCTAGAGTTCACAAATATTTTTCATACCCTTCGCACACAGGTGGGTATCAAGGACTCTGAGCTGCATTTGGTACTCAAATACCGTGGCTGCCTACACAGATACATCCAGGAAGAGATGGAGCTCCTAAACATCTTCTCGCTTGACATGGTGTATTGATACGCTGTCAAAATTGAGCAAAAGTTCAAACAAAAGAAGTGAGACTTTGGATGCAAATCTGAAGCTCAAAGGAAAGAGCCAAGGCGGGGTGACCCAAGACAACTCGTCGAAGCCGCAAGAAAAGAACAACACCACAAAGTCGAAGAAGGACACAGGAAAGTCGTGTGAGTTCCACAAGAGTCCCACTCATAACACAAGCGAGTGTCAGACCAAGCAGTCGTTGGTGGCCGAATTAAAGGCTTCAGAATCAGATGCATGTTCTGACCCTGAGCCAGAACCTGACAAGGGGGATGGAAAAGGGAAGCAAATCATTGATGTGGATCCCAGCACTACTGTTGCCACTATCAAGATCTAGAAAAATGAGCCCGAAGATCCAGAGGAGGGGGAACGTCTCTTCCACTCACAAATTTGGGTGAAGGGTTCACCGCTACAATTCATTGTCGACAGTGGCAGCCAAAACAACCTCATTTCAGCAGAGGTCGTGAAGCGGTTGGGCCTACCGACTACACCACATCCACAACCGTACAGTATCAGGTGGCTTCATGAAGGACAAGATCTCAAAGTTTCCTAGCAGTGCCGCCTTCCCTACAGCATCAAGCCCTTCACAGATGAGGTATTATGTGATGTTACACCTCTGGATGTTTGTGATGTACTATTAGGCTAGTCATACTTGTAGAGGCGACATGCTGTGTATGATTCAAGGCCTCGCGCTATCTTTATTTCTTTGAATAATTCATTATACAGGATACCAGAGGTAGCCCCACCTACCGCCACTTCTTTGATTATTGCTAAGAAAGGTAGCAAGCTCATCTCATAGACTAGGAAATTCATTTTCTATCTGGTTCGCTCCGAAAGTAAGGGAAGATCGTCACCACATCCACAACCCCCGTGAAGGGTTCCTCCATGCAGCAACAACATCAAAGGGATACGGTCATGATAGAACACAGGAACAACTTCTCGTCACCCATAGGGGTACCACACAAGTTTCAGGTGGGCGACAAAGTTTGGTTACATCTGCAGAGAGAATGCCTTATTAGAACCCATTAGAAACTCAGACCACTCCGACATGGACCTTACACCAGTACCAAGGCTACGGGCAACAATTCTTTGAAGCACAACATTCCTCCATTCCTTCGCTTGCACCGAGTGTTCATTGTGGACCGTCATCGACCATGCTTCCCACCATTTCTGGACACATCAGAGATTGCAAAACAGCTCACCAGAGACCCAGCTTAGCAGAAGCTTCCTCATCTCAGGGAGGAACTCAATGCAATGGGGACCATTGCTTCCTAAGGGGGGAGGAATGATCCAGGTGGATGTTGGTGGCCCCCCACCTATCCCATTTGGACCCCCACAACTGTCTCTTTCATTTTTTTCAGTTTCCTAAATTGTAGCACAGTTTACTATTTTTAGCCGTTTTTTGGTTCTGAACTTCCGGAGCCATTTTGAGGCCCTAAATGACGTTTTTTGGGAAATATGGGGGCAACATGCGTCCATGGACCAATGCTTCCCTTCCCAAAGTTGTAGTGCTCAGATAGATCTTTCTAACGAGCTATTGTATGCGTCAAACAGAGATCGTATGCCAAAGTTACGACCCCAGGAAATTGATGTACCAATTTACCCAAACGGGGCCCACAATTTGGCATTTCATCTTCGAGGGTTAGGTTTTGGGATGTGAAGGGTTTTCCATTATTTCTCAAAAATAAATAGGCCTTCGAGCCACATTGTAACATAGTTTAGAGGCATGTAGCTGCCACATCTCTTCTCAGAGATAAGATACCATCGCCCTAGCTGGTTTCTTTCCATTTCTATTTATAAGCATAGTTTAGTATTTTACAGTAATGAAATGAAGTATTATTTCTGTTGCATATCTATATTTATGGTTATCTATGTAATTTATTGCGTTCCTATCTAAATTTGGATCAGTTATAGATGAAGGTGCATTTGTGAGTATCCTTTCCTCTACTGGTTGGCAACTGCTCGGTTCGTCGCCACTTGTGCCTGTTACCCAGAATCTGTTGAATTTTAATAGAGGAACTAGTCAACCATTAGGGATCCTTCCTCAGTTGCCTATTACCTTGGGAGGAAAAATAATTTATCTTAATGTGATGGCAGTCCTAGGCCCTTTAGATTACAACTTACTTCTTGGGTGCGACTATGTTTATGACATGGGAGCTATTGTTCCAACAATCTTTTTAGTGATTTGTTTCCCGCATGAAGGTAGAATATGGCTTCCAGTCAACCATCTTCCCTACATGGTCCTTTTGTACGAATGGTATCATCCCCGCCATGGGTTAATTATGTGGCAACCAGTTCCATGCCTACAACAACAGATGATCAATTCCATGATGTTGTACATTATGTACTAGGGGCATTGGAACCAGATCTCTCCTTCCAAAGCATTGTTCTCCCATCAGATGAGAACCTCTTGGAAGTCATGACCTCCCATCATGGGTCATGAAAAAAAAGGAATATGAGGATAGTTCTTTTACTGTGTCAACCTCATTTAAAAATGAAACAAATCCCATGAGGATCGTTCCTAGTCTTTTGTCAACCTCATTAAAAAATGAAACAAGGAATCTAAGGATAGTTCCTAGTCTTGTGTCAACCTCGTCAAAAAATGAAACAAGGAACTTGAGCATAGTTCCTTGTCTTGTGTCAAGCTCATTAAAAAATGAAACAAGGAATATGAGGATAGTTTTTGGTCTTGTGTCAACTTGGTTAAAAACTGAAACAAAGGGCATGAGCATAGTTCCTTATCTTGTGTTAAGCTCGTTAAAAAAATGAAACAAGGAATATGAGGATAGTTCATTTCCTGTGTCAACCTCATTAAAAAATGAAACAGGTCAATATGAGGATAGTTCCTAGTCTTGTGTCAACCTCGTTAAAAAAAGAAACAAGGAATATCAAGATAGTTCTTTTCCTGTGTCAACCTCATTCAAAAATGAAATAGGTCAATATGCTGTTAGTTCCTAGTCTTGTGTCAACCTCGTTAAAAAATGAAACAAGGAATATGAGCATAGTTCCTTGTCTTGTGTCAAGCATGTTAAAAATGAAACAAGGAATCTGAGCAGAGTTCCTTGTCTTGTGTCAAGCATATTAAAAAATGAAACAAGGTCCCCTAAAGCAAAAGTTCCAAGTCGAGTCTTTGATTAGATCTCGTAAAATCCCAGTCGAGTCTTTCACTTGATCTCATAAATGAACCTTCATTCCATCCACCTGATATACATGAGTAGTCTACTTAGGTGAATGCAATGAAGCTTGGGGGCATGCACCTAGAAATCGAGTCATCATGTTGGGGGTGTTAGAGCCTAGATTTACCTCGGGCTGAAAAGGTAGGATCTAGGGCCAACATCAAACCACGCTCAGCCTGGTAGCTAGCCTTACCAGGTTAGGAGAGGGCTCTCTCCAAGTCAATCTAAGCAAATTATATTCACTAAAGGCTTGATATGACTGACTTAGCTACTGATTTTAGGCTAGGTATACGTGTGCAAGAGGTTTTTGAATGAATTGATGAATTGTTGGCTCAGATGAGAAGGCAGATTTTGGGTGCGGGGAATGAGGCACAGTCCTGCAGGGATCTCGATGGGGCAAGGTAGGCAACTGAAATTGGCACTCTAAATCAAGTGAGGTGGATGGATTCAGATAGAGGAGGAGTTGAAGAGGGCAAGAGAAACCATGGATCCTCTCCAAACAATGGAAAACATCAAAAAAACTAAAGCAAACTTCAAGTAGAGAACTGCAAATTTCAATGTATTCTACTTACACTCTTATTTGTTTAGATGAGAAGAAATAAAGAAAAATGATACATATAACACATGAATAAATTTAAAAATACATAAGAAAGCACTATACCAAAACAAATTCCACAGGGATCCCAAAGAGTACTGCAAACCCTGGTCTCAATTCCTTAGCCAAAAACTGATATGAGTGTACAAATAAGCTCCTTGCTTTCTCAAGATTCCAACCATGCTAATGATTGAAAAACAACATAATATAGACAAAAATATCTCATCCTTTCCTCTAGGGGTCGAGATCACATGTTTAGGAGCTGATCCAATTGATCCTAAACTGAGAACTAGAAACTAGGCAACATAACAGCATGCCTCTAGAAACAAGGAAACTGATTCATTCAGTTTCAAACAACCTCTAAACTGATGAATCTACCTCTACAAGTAAAAATATAACATATTTACATCATGATCCATCAATTTTCATAAAATGACATCATAAATTTTCCATTAGGAAAGTGAAAAAGTCGAACTAGGAAAAGCTGGGCGAAAAATAGAGCAAAACTTGGTCAAACTGGCAATTTTTCCTCTATGCGCCGCGCCTGTTTGGACCCACTTTTGGAGGCCTTTCTGGTGTCTAAATTAGCTTCAAGTAGGCTTTTTGGAAATATCTGCCTGTCTACTTTCCAACCCAAGTGGAATTTTTCAATTTGGCCTTCATTTTCCCTGTCAAAACTCAAATCTCCCAAGGCTGCTTCTTGTGTGTCAAAATAGGGGTAGTGAGGTCATTTTTTGAGTGTTTTTGACCTCTTTGAGGGCTCAAAACCTGCCCAAATTTCTTGGCCATAGGTGGGTAAACATAAATTTTCATGAGAAATCTATAAATGCAAAGTTTTTGTGATTTGGAGCCCCCTAGCAAAAGCGAGTGCCACGTGGCACGACGCATAGGGAGGAAAACTCTGTTTTTTGTGCAAAAAATTTCCAAAATGCACAAATTGCTCCAAATTTTATGAAATTTGGGCTGGACCTTCTTTATCAAGAGCTATGTTGAGCCAAGGATGCCTCAACCAATACTTGAAGTAGATCATGCTCCTTTTGCTTCTTTTGCCTCTTTGATGCCTTCCTTAATTTTGCCTTTAAACTCCTTATTCGCGCCTTGCAAACTTTATTCCTTGCCATGTAATGAAAATCCATGTGTCTCAACAATGCCTTGTCCTTATCGGCCTTGTCTAGCAGTCTCTCTAAGTGGATTTTGACTCTCTCAAGCCAAGATTCACGATCGGCATTGATCTCTTGCTCCAGTGGAGTGAGCTTCACCCTCCTCCTTTAGGGCAGCTTTGACGATTTTTCTTTATGTTTTTGCCACCTCTATGAGGCCTACTGGGTGCATGTACTTCTGTTGGTGAATCAATGTGGGTCTCCTCCTCATACTCATATGAATAATTAGATGCCATCACTGTTAGTGAATAAACTGTCTTGGAGCTGCCTTAAGGAGAAATAGGTGAGCTGTGATATGTTTGACTTTTGCCACCAAGGGAAAACATTGATATAGGGGACTGTAGGAGGGAGAAAATAGTGAGGGATTTGAGGGATTGTTGGGATAGGGTTTAGTTAGGGAGATAGGGAATTAGGAAATGATTTAGGAATTTTTGGTGCTTAGGGTCTGGGAGTTTGTATTTGGGATTTTGGGAAATGGGATTTGGGATAGGGATAGATGATTTTTAGGAATATGAGAGTTTAGGGAATGGGGGGAATAAGGTGAGAAAATGAGTGAAGGAGTGAAAGGGTGAGGGAATGGAAAAATGAACTTGGCAGAAAAATAACCACAGAAAACCCTATGCAACAATTTCTTGAGAAATGGCCAAAGGGTAGGGTTTGATCTTCCTATTAAACAACCACCATAAATTTAATGGAAAACTCCTTTACTAACAGGCTTGGAATCTCTATGCGTCGTGCCTCAAGACCAACGTGTTGTGCCTTCTCTATGAGCCGCGCCCATGTAAATTTACACTGCAGAGCACTGCCTAATGCGCTGCGCCTGTTATGTGCGTTGTGCCACCTGTCCAATGCATCATGCTTTCTACAGAAGACTTTTGGAGGCCTTCCTAGTGTGCAAATTGGGTGCAGGATAGCCTGTTGGAAAGGTATTTGAGTATAATTTCCAACCCGATTATAATTTTTCAATTTGGAGTTCATTTTCCCTATCAAAGATCAAATCACCCAAGACTGGTCAAAATGTGCGAAATGAGGCTGCCTCAAGGCAGAGTGTTGTTGCAGTCAACTTTTGAAGGTGTTCCGCAACTCCAAATTGAGCTCATGATAGCTCATTGGAAAGATCTTTGTGTCAAGTTATCATGTGACTCATCAAGAAAGTCATTTGGCCAACCAAGCTAGGATAAACCATGATTTTCCTAAATCACTTCAGAGGTGCATCAATTCTCTTGAGGCAACTGTATTTTTGACATTTATCTAAAACCATGACACCTGTGTAAAAAGTAAAGGAGGTTTTTCTTCCTTGGAATATTTTGGACAAAAACCTCGCTCATTCTTCCCAAATTCATCTTTTATTTCTCAGAAACAGCATTGGAGTAAAACCTATCCCAATATGTGGAATAGTGGATTTGTCGAAATGAAGTGAAATGAAGGGGATAAAGGGCTTCTAAATTCTTGAGAAAATTTTGTGAAGTAGGGAGGGATGCTAGGGAGTAGGGGAGAGTGGAATTTTAAATATTGAGTGAGGGGAAGGGGTCAAAAAGGGCAAAACACAGGCCTAGCCTAGAAAATTTTTAAGTTGTGGCAAGAAACTAGGGTTTGTGCGAAAATGAGGAATTTGGGGGATCTCAGTGATGGGAAGTGTTTAATAAGGTACATTAAGGATAGGGGAAGGTGTATGAACATCAGGATTCAAGTTTTGCCGATGATTTGACCATCCAAGAGAAGTTACCTTCAAAACCCTAGGAGACGGAAATGAACTTTACCTAGGCGCAACTAAAGCATGAACAAGGCGTAAAATGACCCAGTGGAACTTGTCATGATGATGAAAACCCTCTTAATGATGGTACACTCAACTGAATGGTTACATGGACCAACATTTGGACAACTTTGAAAGGAGTAAAATCAAACCCTTGACCTAATACCTAGTGACCAAATTTTGCTTGAAGACTCACTAAAATGACAAAATTTGACCTTGACAGCTTAAAATCACTTTGTAAGAGCATGTTTGATCACTGGAGGAAGGCTACAAAGACTGACACTAACAGGGGGCATGTAAACCAGTCTCAAGCATAGTTTTTCATGATTCAAGCTTGTGTAAAAATGAAACTGAATTCAAGCATAGTTCTTTGTTTCAAGCTTGTGTAAAAATGAAACTAAATTCAAGCATAGTTCTTCGTTTCAAGCTTGTCTAAAAATGAAATTGAATCCAAGAATAGTTTTTCATTTCAAGCTTGTGTAAAAATGAACCTACCTCCATTTTAACCCTCATGATTACCATTTTATCAACCCCTTTTGTTAGATGAGCCTTGGTTTTTCTCCTTCCATCGTCACTATCTACTTGGCCGATAATACGATTTCACTTGATTGTTTTACCCTTTTTGAGGAACAGTTGCAATGGGTGGTCTTATAATCCAGCCTCTTCACATAAATCAACATGTTTTGAGAAGTTCCAACATCACTAGAACCAGTTGCTATACTAGGAACCACTTGTTCCTCAAAACAGAGTCCTCTTTAAGCTCTTTTCAGACTCTCGAAATATGAAAAGATTTCCAAGCACTTGTCCTTTTCAGCTCATTAATGGATTGAAAATGACATCTACTCAGTATAAGTTTAACCCTTTTTCGGGTTGAGATATATTATTTACGAAAAAGGAATACATTGACTAAACATGGTCTACAGGATCTCTCTCGTATTTTTTGTGCTTTTCCAGGCTTGAGAGACAAATCTACGAAAAAGAACTTGTGGAGTTTTATTTTTGTCCCTTTTCAAACTCTCTAAACATGAAAAGGATCGATTTATCTTTGTTGTTAAACTTGTTAAAACATCAAATAGCGACAAACTTGTCCATCTAGACAAGACCGAGTTTCACCTTCGCTAGACTCGTTAAAACATCACATAGTCATGGATTCACCCGAAGGGTGGAATTATACAACAAGCATATGTTATCCTCCTCAAGCTTGATAAAAAATAAAGAGGTATTGGTCAGCAATGACCGGGGAAAATGGAAAAAGGGGAAAACCACTTTATGATAGTAGGTCATTCTTGAACATGACACTTTCCCTTCGTCACTGTGACTACTTGGGTAGGGTTCTCAACTTGATGGTTATCATACCATTGGTCTATCATACCACCCATCACTTTATTTTGGGTTAATGCTGCAAATTCATTTCAGTGTCGCTGACATGTTCAAGAGAAGTCATTCAGTCAAAAATCATCCTTTGCAATACCATAAACCTTCATTTTCATGACCACTATTCCTAAAACTTGTGTCGTCAGTCAAATTCCGTCTCCAAAATCATTACACTCGTTTCGTGTTATTGATGTGGGATACATCAAGGCCCTCCTATGACGAGTCACTTCTTGTCAACATCAACACATTATCCAAGAAGTTGACTTAGAAACACCCTTCCAGTACCTTGAGGCTTGCATACATCAATGGCAAGTTTCTTGCTTCCGACGATAGGTTGACATCATTGGCCTTTGACTGAAATACTTTGTATGGTGTTCGACATCAAAACATCCATTCACACCATGCAGAATGTACTGCAGAACCTTGAGGATCATTATCATTATCGGTGATTTGTCTCGCGTCTATTAATGGCTTACATCATTGGCTGTTAATCAGATGGTGTCTTCCCATGTTTGACTTCAGATCACATATTTACATGGTTAGAATCATACTTGAACGAGCGATTGAAGGAGATAGAATACCCCGAATCTAATTTCATCCATCCCGGCTGCGATTTCAGAAAATGTACCAAATCATCCGTACAATGGCTTTACATTTATGGTCATTCCAATCATGAGTCCATATCTATAGATGAATGTCTATGTACTTGTAATGAAATCTTATATGTTGAGCATGGGTATGCCTTCCCTCAGCAATTCATGAGAAAAAGATAAAGATATCATGATATTATGTATTGTAATCAATGCATGTCACCAACCACTTCAGAACCTCCTCATCACATCGTAAAGAATTTCACTCGACATTAACATTTTTTGACTTTATGATTTAGGGGTCAACTGTTACAGATCCATTTGGGCACTTCCATCCCATCATCCATATCAGTTTTTTAGGGCTCATCAAACCCTAATTTCAGTTACTACATGACCTAAACAAGTCAACCCTTTGAATGCCTCCTTCCCTGACAGTTTCATGGCTTGAAGACATCCTGAAATGACTCCTAGAGGGACCATCATAGGTTGGCCCATGCAAGGGTGCTTTGCAGAGAATTTAGGCCCACTTTGACCTATGTTGGGTGAGATTGAGCGAAATTCACATAGGGTTCTAGGAATATTCTTATCTTCTGGAGCCATCTGGAAGATTCCCACTTTTATCATATCCTATGAGCTCGAAAATGGATGAGGAACGAGTTAAGATACATCCTATCCTCTCATCCCTTCCTCCATGGAACTAATTCTATGTATGGAAGGCCATTCAATACCCTCATTGATGACAAAACCTCCTCCATCTTCCTATAAATTGACCACTCATCTAAGTGATCAGGGGCCAGACTTTGATGAATTGTAAAGAGATAATGTTAATTTGAGAATTGAGACTATTGTAAGTGTCGTTATGCTGCCGGAATGTCATGCTTATGATGTGATGTGGATGGAACCAAAGCTGGAGGAGTGACTTCGAATTAGGCTTCATGGTTGTAATTCTTCCTTCTATTCAATAACGTATTTACACCTTTTTCCATATTCTTATCTTGATATGTGATGCTTATATGTGTGAATGTATCTGATTCCATTTACTTGTAATCAATAGATCTTTTTCTTTGATTGGTTCTTTGCCTTCTGTTGATGTTTATAGGTACTTATCAAGTGTGTTAAGTAAAGGAAGGAGTGATAGGACTGATACAAAGGAGACAAGAGGAAAGCGAAAGTACAAGTAGGTCCTCTCATTCTCTTTGTCTTATCTATTATTTATAGAAAAGGGTTAAAGTGCTTTAAACTGTTGTTCTAGATATGGCTAATTATCTAGGATGAGACTATTTCATCAAACTGCAAGGCAGTTGCATTGCTACCTATTGCAATAACCAGACTATCCCACAAATCTGGTAGAGAACACAACAAACTAATGTGCTTATCTTCATTTAAATTTTTAATTTCAACATACAATAACTGGCTTGCCACAGTATTAAATGTGTTCAGATTCTCTGTCGTTGAGTCTCCATCTTTCATCCTTAGGTTATACAACTTTTTTTGTAGGAATAGTTTATTCACCAGAGACTTAGATTGGTACAATGTCCCTAAATTGTCCCACAAAGCCTTCATCGTACCTTCCCCTAATACATTCATCAATACTGAATCTGAGACACAAAATTGTATTGTGCGTTTTGCCTTCGTACCCAATTTCTTCCATTCTTCAACGGGCATTTCCATTGGTTTAGTACCCAAATCTATCGCGATCCACTGATCTGTATCCACCAACAGATCCTCCATCATGAGTTTCCACAACTCAAAACTTTGACCATTAAATTTCTTGATCTCTATCTTTCCATTTCTCGCCATCTTCTTTCACCACCAGAATCAATCCCACAGATTTCCCACTGAACAGGGTCTACCACAGGCCTGAGCAAAACCCCTCAGTAGCAAAGGCATCCCCTTGAAGCCAAAACTACTCTGATACCAAATCTAGGTTTTAGCTTCGTATAAAAATTACCTACATATGAATTCTAAAAATAGAAAATAAACAATGGCGAGAGCATAACCCATAAAACAAATATACGCAGAGATTTTCCTCTGGATCCCAAAACTGGGACTACCGGATTGATTTTTCATTATGTTCCTTTCAAAGTTACAATACATATATATACATGATGAAGAATCCATAAACCCCAATCCATTAACCCTGGATTAGAAAATAACTATAGTTCCCCTGACCAGATCTACAAAATACCATGGATCAAAAACCATCACACCAAAAACCATGTGCAAAAACCATGCACAAAGCCATGCATAAAACCATGCTAGTTGTGGAAATAATATAACACAACCCAACAAGAAATCAACTCATGCACAACTCCACTTCTTGCGCAAAAACTTGAATTAACTGATTTAACTAAGTGGCTTTTCCATGTCAATCTTGATAACAACAATTCAAGTCATCCAGCTAATGTGGAAATTCAAATTTCTTCATTTGGCTAAGGCACAAGACAAATGGAGCCTTTTCTTGCTACAATTTAACAACTGTCCAAGAGAGATTAGAAAATGATGAAGAGAGAGAAGGAATTTGTACTTACTTGATGAAGTAAAATGAGATGTCACATCATCTATTTATATCAGTCAAATTGGGTCCAATAACCCAAGGGACACATCCCTTCACCCTCCTCGGTTGACTTGAATTTTTTGGACTAACTTGCATTTAAAATTCAAAACTTTAATTTATTTTTTTCATAATTCTTCTAGGAAAGGTTAGGAATGTAGGGGTACCTATTGATACTAAGAAACAAATAAACAATCCCTCTTAGCGAGGAAGGTATTCTCCTTGGATGAAAACATATTTATCCTTGCCTGAAATTTCTCCTCCATAAAAAAAGTTCATGATCTTGCTATGTTAATCCAGTGTATTTTCACATGCACATCTACAGATCACTCCATCTTGGAGTAGGAAATGTGACTCCTCACATGCTTGTCTATAGGTCACTCCATCCTGGAGTAGGTAATGTGAGTATCTTGTGCCATTTAGCCCTGCCCAAATTAGCACGACCAATCCAAATCAACATGGCTTCTCAAGTAAATATATCAATCTCCTCTAGTCAAATAAACATGACCCAACCAAAGTCCTTCATGGCTTCTTATGAGAGGATCACGCTTGAACTATTCATCCCTGGAAAAATTAACATGGCCTAATGAAATTCCTTCATGGATTATTAGGTGAATTACATCAATATCCTTTTTCCCAAATTAGCATGACCCAACCAAAGTACTTCATGGCTTCTCCAGAGAAGATTTGTCTAATATTGCAGTTTCCTTGGGCCATTCATCGTTGGTAAAATCAACATGACCTAGCCAAATCAGCAAGGATTCTCAGAAGATGGTCATACCTATCCTGCAAAGACATAAAAACTCCCTCTCAATGAGGAAGATATTCTACATCACACCAATATTGTCTCTAAAGTATACTAAATTCACTCTAGTTATAGGCTTGGTCAGAATGTCCACAATCTGCTTGTCTATGGAAATGTATTGGAGCTTCATTGGTCCGTTTGCACCATGCCTCAGATGATGTGACTTGATCAAATAGTCATGTAAGAATATTTTGAAGCTACATTTATTCACAACTTGCAACACTAGAAAACTAGGATATCATAGCCAATCCCAAGCTGAAGCAGCACCTTGCGGTACTCTTTCTTTCCTCTACACTCTTGGCCAATTCTAAATCACTATATTCTTGCAACCTCACTTCACCACTTGAGACTTGTCTCAAACCATATTGAAGTGTACCACACAGGTGCCTCAACACATGCTTTGCTGCAACTTAATGTATCTACCTCGACTCAACCATATATTGGCTTAGGGTGTCCACTATATAGAACATATCTAACCTAGTATTAACTAGGTACATCAAGGATCCAATCAACTTATTGTACAATGTGGGATCCACAAAATTTGAATTTGAAGAAGAATTGTTACACAACATTTTGCCACTTTCCTTGTAATCCCTGTTCCTTGAACTTGGAGCACCTCTATAGTAAACCCTGTGTACTTCCCTATCATGAAGAACTGAGTCACTTTCCATCTGCAAATCATTTTCCCTTTACATCATTTCTAGAAATACTTCCTTTAAACCCAATTTTAAAGGTTGGCACTATCCCTCAGTTTCTTCCCCGTGCCAATTTGCTGAGAATAACACTGAGCCCCGCACAAATTAGTATTGTTATCCCTTGATTACCAACACCTATCCTCTTCTAGAAAGTTTTTAAATAGTAATCGAAGCTTCCAGATCTAGAAGCTTCATCGATGGAGGTTTGGTAAATGGTTAGTCGAGATAGAGCTGAGAGAGATTGATTGGGCTCCTTTCCCCTATTAAAAAGGAACTAACCCAAGAGATAAGGCTTCCTCCCATCATAAGAGGAGCCATATTCCCTCTCTCATGCCTATATAATCCCCTACTATTCCAAACTCTAATAGCTTTTGGATGTAGCTTGGAAGATTGGAGAGCTTGCTAGTCTTAGCTCTTAGTTTATGCTTGTTAAGAGCTTGTTAAAGGGAGAATAACTTGTAGAATGTTTGGTGTGAAAAAGGAGAAAGAGACCTTAAAATCCCATGATTGAGGTGTTTGAGGAGATGTTAGAGTGATGCTTAGGATCCAGACCCATCGAAGGAAACCTGCAACACTAAGGTGAAGGCTATGATTTCCTTTTTTTCATATTAATACAACTGATATTTTGTTTCCTATATCAATTGCAATATTGTATTTGGTATCTTAAGACTCCTTAGCCTATTAAGTAGATTGAACTCTATTGTATGCTATCATGTGTGCTTTGGTTTCTTTTCTATTTGTTTCAGGTGCTTGATTGACATTAAGGAGCTGATCGTTGGAGCAAAGACATAAGAACTTCATCAAAAAAGGATAAGCAATACAAGAGGTAGGATCTTATCTATTCTCAATCTAATGGAGCTTATGTTAGATTGTCTTGTTTGTGGCTAGATCCTCTCCCTGGGCTAGAGGGATTGTTTTTTCCCATAAAGAGAATATTCCTACTCCACAACTTGGTGACTCTACTAGGGAGCCATCCCTCTCTTTGGATTGTTCTTCATCTTGTGGTTTGTAATGACTTTTGTCGTACCACCATTTCTCCTTTGTTTTATGAATATTACACCATTTTCAGTCTTTGATTTTGAATTTAGAGTGCCTATTTTGTGTGTGGTTTGAGATTTTTTTGTTTTCCTTTGAATCCATCGATCAACGCTGTTATTTCGTTGACACTTGCACCAACCAACACTAGTTCTTCTTAAATAGTCACGCCACAGACCTTTATGGAACTTTCTTCCCATAAAACAGTCACGTAGATTCTTGTAGGTTGAAATCAGGGTTTCTTTTAAATCATATGCCAGTGTCACATGCCCTCCTAGATTCTAAGATGACTAGGATGCTTTATGTGCTAGGTTTGATTGATTGATTGACTTGAAGTTTCAATGCTTGATTTTTTGAGTTTTTTGATGGTTTCTATGACCCTAGGACATCTAGGTAAATTTCTGTTCATTTGTATCCACTCATTGTTTCAGGTTTCTGATTTGCTACTTTGTTTAGCCCGTCTTTCAGTCCTAGCATATTCATTGCTTCATTTTTGAGCGAATGAGTGAAAGAGTCTCATTTTCTCTCTTATTTCGAGTGTCTCTTTTCCCTTTCCGAGCATAGATTACATTGCTTGGTTTGTCAATTAAAGCATTTGTGTATTTGGTTTGTTTGCTGAAGGGAATATTTTTCTTTTAGTTTCATTTTTCATGCTTTGTATTTGATCGATGCTTGTTTGTTCGGAATTGTGAAAATTTTCATTAAAGTGATTTATGTGAAATATTCATTTTGCATTTTATGAAATGAAAAACACCATTGTAGTTTACTTAAGTGAAAATATTGCATTAGTAGCGTCATTGAGAAGATAAAATTGCATCATCATACACATTGAAAATGAAATGAAACTTCTTTTGTTGTTAAGGGAAGATTATGTGCATTTCTGACATGTATTAGTGAAATATTTCATTCTTTGATTGTTGTATTGATTGTGTGTTCTCTATCCCTCAATTAGTGTTAACTTTCATCGAAGAAAAGATTTATTTTCTCATACAGCTGCATATAGGAGATTTCATATGACAATGGTAGGGTCTTGGAATTGAAACCTATTTCAAGATCAACCGTTAAAATTTATTGAATTAACCTACGGAAGCATTGAAACTTAATGCTCACATTTAGTGGTCTAGGCTAGAGATGTGTTCTGACATCTTTAAACCTAACAGTTTTTGTTAACTTTAGACAACTATAGTACGGAATTGTACTCCCCATACTATCACATATATAAATAAAGACCCCTATAGGTTGCAATTCTTTATCCATAGGAAGTTGAGTCTGCCACCTTGTAAATGAGATACACCGAACACGACATTTGGGGAGATAACCTGCTCATACTTTTCGGTTTGCCATGAGGTATTCTAGAGTTCATGGTTACCTGGTAATCCTTTTGCTTAGATTATCATGAGTAGGCATTTTGATCTTTTTGACTCTTTAAATTTGAAAGTATCATCAAGAACTTGTCCTTTTGAGATTGTTAACTCCAAAAGTGACTAGAGTCACCTTTCGCTCTTTTCTCGACTCTTAAGATATGAAAAGGAAAAGTTTTGTTTCAGTGTCTTAAAATTACCTACCCAGGAAACATTCTTGGTTAAAGTTATCTTCCTTAGTGATTATTTAGGGTTGATTCCAATGGAAACATTTCCAGAGTATACCAGTTAAGGATCCCCCTCGGATGGGAATCCTGGTCCTTTTCCTTCTTTTGGAAATGCTAGTGCTCCTTATATGGCAATGTTGTCCCTCCATGGGTTAACCATTGGTTTACCTGTCTGGTTATTTTTGACCTCGATGGGCCCGAGTGTCCCAACTCTCACCCAACCATCTCCTTCATTTGAACCACATCACATTTATTCTAAGGTTGACCTCTAACCTTCTTCCCCTATTTATTCACCTTCCTCTTCTACTTGACCTGGTGAAAGTTTTAAATCCAGTAACCAGGAGGCTAAGAAGAAGAAGAAGAAGTCAGATAAGCGAGAGGCCAACTCTGCAGCTATTACTCCTAATGCACCTCCTATAGACAAAACTTCTGACCCTCCACGGAAGGTCAGATTTCCTTGCAAGATGTGTAAGGGTGACCATCTCCTTCGAGACTGTCCTTACATCCCCAGAGTCTTAAAGGTATGGTCTCAAGACCTAAATCGACCATCCTCGTTGACCTCTAGAGATCATGTTGATGCTAGAACTTTAGCTAATGATGGTAAGAAGAAGGGAAATATTAGTTTCCCATGTAGGTTATGTGAAGGGAAGCATCTTCTTCACCTTTTTCCTCTTATGGATAAAGCTTCCAAAATTTTGGAAAACCTTACAGCTCCTCAAGCCCAACTCCCCATTGGTTATCAGAGACTTTCTTTTGAATCTATCCTAGTTGGTAAAGAGATTGAATTGGTTTCATCTCTTACCCATCTTGATCTTCCTAAGCATGACTCTCTTTTATTTGTTCTCGACCAACCATTAGTCAGACAGAGTGGTGACTTGGCACTGCCTTCAATCGTTCACATTGTTTCCGAAGAGAGTGATGATCATACCGCTCATGTTCTTCTCATCTCCTTAGATTTTCGTGAATCGAAGAGTGACCCTTCCATCTTAGTTTTTCAGGGAAGTCCTTCTCCTATTCTTGCAGAGCATGGGGGGAATCATATGATACCCCCAACAAGTAGTTTCGTCGTCTCTTTTGGTTGGAGTCAATTGACTTCTTTCTGCCTTCCATCTTATGTGCCTTTCTAGATCATAGTATAAGCCTATAATATTGTAGTACATGGCACTATATTAGATGAAGGAGCATCTTTTAGAATCATGTCTTCTACTACTTAGAAAGATTTGGGTTCCCCACAACTTGTTCCTGTCATCCAGAATCTGTTGGCTTTCAACGGAGGAACTAGTTAGCCCTTAGGGATCCTTCCGAAGTTCCCTATCACAAAGGGAGGAAAGACTGTCTATATAGATGTGATGGTAGTCCAAGGTCCCTTAGATTTCAATATTCTCCTGGGATGTGACTATGTTTATGTCATGGGAGCTCTTATTTCTCATTTTTACATGTGGTTTATTTTCCACACGAAGGGAGAATAACAACCATTGATCAATTTTCATTCATTGGTCACCAGGTGCCTCCTTTGCAACCATCATCCCCTATTGGTTCTTGTTTGCAAGCAATACCTTCCCTACCATAGGTCAATAATGTGGCTACCCATTCTGTCTCCAAATCCGCTGATGATCACACAACTGGTATAGTACATTATGTATTGGGGGCATTGGAACCCGATCTTTCATTGGTACCAATTGAAATTTATTCCTCCCAGAGCATGGTTCTCCATCTTGTGAGGACATCTTGGGATCCATGTTCTTGTATGGTCCATGAACAATTGTCCGGAGCATAGTTCCTTGTCTTATGTCAAGCTCGTTAAAAAATGAAACAATGCGTGAGGGTAGTTTGCTCCTGTATCAACCTCGTTAAAAAATGAAACAAGGAATGTCAGCATAGTTCCTTGTCTTGTGTCAAGCTGCTTTAAAAATGAATCAAGGAGTCTAAGGACAATTTCTTCGTATATCAACCTCGTTAAAAAATGAAACAAGGGATGCGAGCGTAGTTCCTTGTCTTGTGTCAATCTTATTAAAAAATGAATCAAGGAGTTCGAGGATGGTTTCTTCCTGTATCAACCTCGTTTTAAAAAAATGAAACAGATGTCTGAGGATAGTTTCTTCGTGTATCTACCTTGTTAAAAAAAAAAAAAACTCCCTTTTCCAAATCGAGTCTTTGATTATGATCTCGTGAAATCTCGGTCGAGTCTTTCATGGATCTTGAAAGTGAACCTTCATTTCATCCACCTAGCTGAATTAAATGAAGCTTGGGGGCATGTCACTCAAGCATAGTTTGTCTTTGTTTCAAGCTTGTGTAAAAATGAAACCAAACTCAAGCATAGTTTTTCGTTTCAAGCTTGTGTAAACATGAAAACATGAAACCGAATACATGCAAAGTTCCCCATGGTTCAAGCTTGTGTAAAAATGAACCCATCTCCATTTTAACCCTTGTGATTGCCATTTTTGTCAGCTACTTTCTACTAGATGAGCCTTGGTTGTTTCATTCCATTGCCACCATATCTTTGGTCGATCATATGTTTTCACTTGGTTTTTTTTCTTGCCTAAGGAACCACAACAATGAGTGGTTCTGCTAGCTAGCCTCTTGACCTTTCAGTGTTTCTAGAAGTTCCCCCATTAATTGGAACCTGTTGCTACCCTTTCTACCACTCTTTCCTCCAGGATGAGTCACCTTTAAGCTTTTGTCTGCCTCATAAAAAATTGAAAAGATTGCTGAGTATTTTTTGTCTTTTAGACTCATTAAAGTAAATAAAAATGGGAAGTCTAATTTAAGCTCATTTTCTGACTCTCAAAATATGAAAAGATTTATGAGCTCTTGTCATTTTGAACTTGTTAAAGGCTGTGAAACGTCGTTTACCCAATATACATTTACCACTTTTTCGGGCTGGGATAAAAATATTTATGAAAAAGGTACAACTTAGTCATAGATGACTAGGAAGTTCTCTTGAATATTGTTTTCTACCTTTTCGGGTTCGAGAAACAACTTTACGAAAAAGGACCCTTGGAGTTTTCTTTTCCGTGTCTTTTTTAAACTCTTTAAACATGAAAAATATTTTGAGTTCCACCTTTGTCGAACTCGTTAAAAGATTAAACAACATAGGACTTGTCATTATGACGAGACCAAGCTACTCCTTCCTAAGGCTCGTAAAACTTACTAAGATGGATCCATCTGAAGGATGGACTTATATTACAAGCATATGCTATCCTTGTCAATCTTGTGTAAAAATAATTAGGGTACTCGCTAGAAATGGTGGGGAAAATTGGAAGTATCTCATCAGTTGTATTCTTCACTTGAGATAACATGTCTCTCTTGAACATTGACACTCATCTGCTATTTGTGTCAGGTTTTGGGACATCCTCACTCTGTCACTTGCCTCCCTGGGTTTTAGGTTATCCCTTTCAAACCTCCCATATGATCTCTGCCATGTCACCATGACCTTTGATCCTATGATGTTAAATGCTACCAAAATCTGGAGTTGTGTCATCCACATGTTCAAGAGAAGGCTTCCTACCTGTACATTGTCTGATCATATGTCACCATCTTGTATTAATCTCATTCATTGTGTTTCCCGCTTCATTTCTATGATGAAGCATCCACTATGACCTTCCTTCGATAAATTACTTCCTGTCGACTTAAGCTCATTAACTAGGAATTTGATTTAGAAACTCCCTTCCAATACCTTAGATATTGCATGCCTCAAGGGAAAGTTCTTTGCACTCGATGGCAGGTTCTCATCATTGACCTTCGATTGAATTATTTCACAAGTGTTCGACTTTGATTCCTTATTCACACTCTACGAATTGTGTTGTTAGTACCTTGAAAGCCATTGTCATTATTGGTGGTTTCTCTCATGCTTGTTAGCAGTTCACATCATTGACCAGTAATCAAGCGACTTTCTAGCATGTTCGACTTCAGCATGTCTATTCACATGTTAGAATTTGTACTTTAATTGGGTTGTGTTGGAGTGCAAGACCTTGGGTCTAGATCACAAAATTCTAGGTTGCGAGGAGTGATGAGTCAATCAAGATTATACACATGATTCTTTAGATGGATGGATTTGACCATGCTGTGGATATCATTTTTTATCCCCTTAGTCGGATGTATGCATCCATACCGAGGATTCATGTACATGATCCTTTTCTTGATGGATAACTGTTCCTATACCATGGATTCATGTATTATTATATGCCTCTTTGGTTTATCATCCATGACTATGAGTTCAGATATGTATATGTATGATTGATTTGTAGGTTTTTCGATGACGGTATCCAATTTCTTGCATTTACTCGTAAATAATTTCACCCCTCACTCTTATTTGGCCTTCATGCTTTAGGGGGCATCTGTCACACAACATTTTTCCACTGCCCTTATACTCCTTGTTCCTTGATCTTGGAGCACCTCTACATTAAACCCTGTGTACTTCCCTATCATGAAGAACATCTCTCTGAGTCACTTTCCATCTGCAAAGCATTTTCCCTTTACATCATTTCCAGAGATACTTCCTTTAAACCTAGTTTTAAAGGCTGACACTATCCCTATATTTCTTCCTTGCACCGATTTGCTAAGAATAACACTGAGTCCTGTGTCGATCAACTTTTTTATCCCTTGATTACCTAAGTCGATCCTCTTTTGGAAAGTTTTTAAAATGGAATCGAAGCTTCCAAATCTAGAAGTTTCGTGGGTGGATGTATGGTAAACAGTTAGTCGAGATAGAGTCGAGAGAGATTGTTTGAGCTCCTTTCCCGTATTAAAAAGGAACTAACCTAAGAGATAAGGCTTCCTCCCATCATAAGAGGAACCATGTTCCCTCTCTCATGCCTATATAATCCCTTGCTATTCCAACCTCTCCTATCTTTTGGATGTAGCTTGGATTCAGCTTGGAAGATTGAAGAGCTTGCTAGTCTTAGCTCTTACTTTATGCTTGTTATGATATTGCTAAAGGGAGAATAGCTTGTAGAATGTTTTGGTGTGAACAAGGAGAAAGAGACCTTAAACTCCCATGATTGTGGTGTTTGAGGAGATGTTAGAGTGATGTTTGGGATCTAGACCCATCGAAGGAAACCTGCAACACTAAGGCGAAGGTTGTACTTTCCTTTTTGTCATATTAATACAACTGATATTTTGTTTCCTATATCAATTGAAATATTGTATTTGGTAGCTTAAGATGCTTCAGCTGCTTAAGTAGATTGAAATCTATTGTATGCTATCATGTGTGGTTTGGTTTCTTGTCTATTTGTTTCAGGTGCTTGATTGAAATTAAGGAGCTGATTGCTGGAGCAAAGACACACGGACTTCATCAAACAAGGATAAGCGATACATGAGGTAGGATCTTATCCATTCTTAATCTAAGAGAAATTATGTTAGATTTTTTTTTTTGGCTAGACCCTCTCCCCTAGGATAGAGGGATTGTCTTTGTTCACAGAGAGAATCTTCCTACTCCACAAGAATCATTCAAATTCTTTAGATTGATGATTATAGGTTTAACCATGGACTTGCATTCCAAATTTTCTCAAAATATGGAAAATGTACTTCCCTTGTCCAAGGAAGATCTCATCCAGTCTCTGCCGCACCTTTAGTCCCAAGAAATAAGGCATATGGCTAAGATCCATCATCTCGAAATTTGAGGCCAACTCCTTATGACATTAAAGTAGATCCATCTGTGGTAATCCAGGATGCTCCCTTAGTCACGTAAGGAAGTCATTTTGCCATTGTTGCTCCCTTTGTAATTGGAGCATAATCTTTTCTCTAACATGGTCCCTTTATATAAGGCATATAACTCCTATAGACCTCGCGCCTTTGAGCATTTGACAATCTCAACTCATGACATCCTCTTGGAAGGTTTCTCCTTCTATTCTTCCTTATTGTCTTCTCCTTTAGAACTAGAAGATTTTTTTGTCATCTGCCACGGTTCTAGATGTCCTAACAATCTATACAATTTCCTTCTTTAAATATTGACCATTTGGTGAATAGAGTAAAAAAAATAATGTCATTGAAGTCAACTCCCTCTTTTTAGTAGAACCCTCTTGCCAAAACCTTTCTTTGTACTTTTCGATGCTGCCATCAGCTGCATGAATTATTACATTATCAGTCTCCACCATGTACCTATTCTTCCTTTTTGAACACTCCATTTAGCAGGTTGTTGAAGACAAATTATAAACAATCAAATAATACAAGGACAAGAGGCTGATCAAAAATAAAAAATATAATAGTAATCAAGGGTGAAAAGACAAATATGATACGAAGTACTCATCTCTTGATTAAGGAAAAAACTACTGAGGATTTTCAACTCCCTCTTTAACAAATTTATGAATTCTTCTGAGATGGATGCTCATCATCATCATCATAAACAATGATTGTTGATGGATGCTATTTTCTCTCTATTTTCTTCTCAGGACACTAGGAGGCATAATATCAAAAGTCATGACAACTGAAGCACTTTACCTTTGACATATCCTTCTTCTTATTCTCCTTGTGCACCAATGCCTGGGATGGTTATCCTAATAATATGTATAGTCCTTCGCCTCAAATACTAGTCACTCCTACTAAGTGTACGCTTGAGCCCTTAGGTCATACATGAACCTGACCATCTACAAATGAAAATCTATAGCTTTTAATCTCCAACTATGAAATAGAGAGTAGTTTGTTCTTCAAACTTCGTACAAACAATACATCACTCATATGTATAAATTCTCTAGGCTCTAGCTGAACTAAAACTATTCTAATTCCTTTTGAAACGTACTTGGCATTGCCTCCAAGTTCCACTTCCCATTTTGAATCCCTCTTAATTAGAGAAGTGAGAGAATCTTGAAAACCTATTATGTGTCTAGAAGCACCAATGTCCACCAACCAAATATCACTATTTGAAATGAAAGATTTGAAACAAGGACTTTCTCCTCAACTCCTTTGGCTATGGAATAACTTCCTTCTAAAGGTTAGTAATACTATTCAACTTTTCTTCCATTTTGAGTCTTGGAACCATTGGCAGGAGATCTAAAATATGGTTAAGTTGTTGAGCACTTGTCTCTAGGTTGACTTCAATAGTTACTCTTTCAACAAAGATTTGATGCCATGTTGAATTTTTTAACAAGATGAAAAACATAATACAATATTCTGTTATTAATAATTACTTCCTAATGACTTCCAACCAATATTTATTCCACTATTATCATTGAACAATTACACTTTACAAACTACCAGCACTAAATGCAGTGGAAATAGTAAACATGATAGAGAGGTAGCCATGCACAGTATATATATATTTTTTTATCCTAGGAAACCCAACCTTGGGAGAAAACAAAAAAAATTTACTTAGGAAATATTATTCTTTAGCAAGGTTTAAAAATATAATGTCTAGAAATATGTGCGAATATCCAAGTCAAAATTACTAGTCAAACTTGGTCAATCTTCAACCAGTTATCATTGGTCATAACTAGTCAAAAATAATGTTGGTCAAATTGTAACATGTGGTCAAATTAGACCTACAACCAACCCTTTACACATGTGGTCTAACTTGGCCTATTATGATGTCAAACATTGTCAAACAACTCTATCAAACAATAGGTCAAACTTGGTGTAATAATAGGTAAAATCAACTCGATCAAATTAGTCCAAATTTTCCTCCATTCTCAACACATGTGGCTGTCCAAGAGAGATCATAAAATGATCAAGAGAAAGAGGAAATTCATAATTACTTGGTGGAGAAAAATGAAATGTCATATCATCTATTTATACTAGTCGAATGGGGTGAAATAACTGAAGGGAACATCCCTTCACCCTCCTCGGATGACTTGACTTTTATGAGCTTATTTTTCACTAAAAAAACAAACTTTTAATTTCATTTTTCATAATTCTTCTAGGTCAACTCAAGCATGTAGGAATACCTCCCAATGTTACTCTAAAAAATATTCACATATTACCCATAGTGTCCATGGAAATTTCAAACACAATTATTGATATGACAAGAACTATGAGCTCAAAGTGATATATTTAGCCTCAAGTACCCATATTTTGGGTTAAAAAAACCGAAATCAACCCTTAAATTAAAAGGTAGTATTCCTAAAATTACCTTTTTAGGGTTAGATTTACAATCATTTTCAAACATGGACTTAAATATTGATGATGTTGCAGATAAAACCTTAAAATTGATCCTCAAATAAAAATGAAATGCTTATAGAATCAATTATTTTTTTGAGGTTAAAATTACAAATTATTTGATATTGTATCCTTGAACACTGTTATTTTTCAATTAAGAACCTTAAAATCAACCCCTTAATAAAAAAGTGATGCTAGTAGTAGCACCTTTGTTTGTTAGGGTTAATATTACAGCTTGTTTGAAATAACAACCTTGACAATCTATATTGTTACAAACCAAACCTCAAAATCAATCTTTGGATTGAAATGTGGTGCTACAAGTTGCAACTTTTTTGATGTTTTTTTTAAATACTATATACAAAGATTGTATTCACAAAAAATTGTGTCAACCCATAGTAGATTACATTTTAGATTCTAAAAAGCCATTTTGTCCTAATTTTCCCTAGCAATGGATTACTTTTATCAGATTTTCTTGTTCATAACTAACAATTAACCAATTTTATCATCAACAATGTCATCTTCATTGTCTAGAGTGTCCTCAAGAGTAGGAAATTTCAAGTCAAATTGATTTGGGGGCCAAGAGAAAACCTAAATTTCTTAAGAATCTCAGCTTACCAAAGATAGGGGGATCATAATGCTACATGTAGCTCTCCAAACTAATTCCTCAACTTGTAAATTTCATTCACTTACCTTTGAAAAAAATTCTGGTGCTCAATAATTATCTCCATGGTTGTCATTATCTTAGAAATCAAATTGCCAATATGTAGGAGTCTCATGCACTGTGTTGTAGTTATACCATGCCATCCCTCCCCACCACCACCTTCATCCTTTTCCACCTCGCATCGCCATTCCTAGTGAAAAGTGAACCAAATTAATTCAATGTGATTCCCACTATTATCTCTAACCAAGGTGGAGTAGAGGGAGCACGTGGAGATCCCTTTTCACATTGATAAAAATACAAAGAGAGACTACCAATAAAAGTAGAGAAAGGGCTGATGGTATATAATCTCAATAACATATCTAAATTATCCTCATTATGAACCTTTTTTCTTTCTTTCATGATGATACACGCTTACATGGGTGTGACGTAGAGTCCCAATGAATGCCATGAATGAACAATGATGTCTCTACTATATTCTCGTATTATCTCCATAGATTTCTCATGTCTAATATGCCACATTACTTATGCCCAAGAGGGGAGTGTGGTCTATAGAGAAATCCCCACAAGGGACAATGGGATGTAGTACTACAATGTAAATGCACCATAAATAAACCACGATGACTCTGCACACCCCAAACCTTTTCAACACTAATTCGTTCATTTCTTTCTTTCAAGACAATAGTTACCTATGTGTTGCTTGATCAAATATCATGGGATCAAGATTGTTTGATTGGTTCCATGGATGCTTAAGGTTCTAGAGGGTTGATTGGTGGCTAGATTGGCCAATGTATTTACTTTATTTTTTTTAATTCTCAAAGGACATGGAATTGCCCATTTTTTGGAAAGGCTTTTAATTTTAAATTGATCCTATTATATATAAGTTTCAACTTCAAATATCATGGACTAGTGTCTAAGTTGTGATGGAAAATCATATTATTTGAGTCTCCAATTATTGTAATTCTATGCATTGGATAATTCTTAACTATATTGATGCCTCGTAACAAAGCATACCATTGGGCTTAGTTGTTTGATGTTGTGCCTAAACTCCATGACTAAATTTCTTTCATTTGTCCTTTACGGCTAAATATCACCCTTTTGCCACCTCCCCCACCACCACTCATACCTACCACCTGTATGTTTTGTTTTGAGGTTCCATCTAAATAGAGAATAAATGATTATTAGGATTCCATCAAATTATGAAAGTTATATTTAAAGAGATAAATTCCATCAACTCCTTATTGATGTGGAGGGATTTTGGAGTTTTACATTGAATTGAGCTAGTTGTCTCGTTTTGAAAGGATAAAATGCTTGAGACTTTTGTAGCTTTAGGATTCTTCTACTGATGTTTTCTACTAGAAATATTTTGGCTCTTTTTGCAACCACCTCTAGCTTGGTTTGGGAGTTTTGAAATATATCTATATTTCCTACTAACCATATTTTATATTATAATTATTTTGGAAGTACCACCTACAACCTTTTCAAAATTAACTTATTCCTAAATGATTCTGTGTCTTTTTGGTGCTACTATTGAACCATTGTATGAGTGAGTTTGGCCAAGTCACCTAGTGTAATAGGAATTTCCGAAATTGGTCCCAAACATCCTTTGTAAATTCACATTCTAGAAACATATAAAGTATGATTTGATTATTATTTTAACAGAGTTCACCTCTAGATGGTCCCTATATTTCCCCTTTGGCTATGTTTTCTACGATGAGAATATTTTTGTGTGCCAATGACAAACAAAACATATTTATTTTAGGGGTTCTATCTTAGTGCCAAATGGGATACCATATCTTCAAGCATAGAGGAGGCTACTATGGGATTTTTTTTGTTCATAGCCTGACTTGACTATGTACAAAGATGCCCCCCAATCTAGAATATTCTTCATTTAATGAATTTGGGGGAAAAACAATTTATCAAGGAGAGAAAGCCTAGAATTAAATTCATTAAGTGTATTGGAACAACAAATAAGTTCTAGATCTTCCATGCACCATATATGGACCAATTCAAAATGTTAAAAAATGAGTATTTTCCTTCTCTAAATAACCACGATATGAAATGATAAAATATTTCTTAAAGGAGGATTTCCAAGGATGTTGTCATGCCAAATGTTTATATTCTTCCCATAGCTAGGAATCCACATGATATGGGTCCAGATAAGACCAATGATTGCTGAGAATAATCTCAAATTTGCAAACCTCCTTTAATAAAAGGGGTGTGATATAGACATATTTTCTTATTTTCTTTTGAGTATTTTTTAAGAATTGCTTGTTTCCAATTAATTATCAGTGATGAATAACCATAATAATTTTCCTCCAAACACCATATTCTTGGTGTTTTTTTTAAACAACAACTTGGAAATTATTTTGAACAATTTTTGTGTATGGAGGTACAACAAAGTTTCACAAATATTAGCATACTTTTATTACAACAGTTTTAGGAAAAAAATGATCACAATTTGGATCCATAGCATCTATTGTATGATTATACTTAAATATATCATATAAGAGAAATGATAGTGTATAGACTTTATAAAACACCTGTAAAATGAGCTCAAAGGATCTTAACTCAAGTGGTTTGGTGAACAATTTGTTTCTGCAACTACATGGATTCAAGTCTTTAGAGACATGTTGTAACTGAATTATTTTTTGCATTTATGAAATAGTTGTATTTGGTGTAATAGTGGAAGATGAACTTTCAAATTTATCGATTCTCCATAAATTCTTGTTCCAATAAGAAAAAACCTAAAATGAGACAAAATTTGACATCATGTAGATTTAACAAGATCGAAGGAAACATATTTTGTCCTCAACGCAGTGTGCTTAAGATGAAGTATGTGGTCAATCAAAATTTCTAATGTGGTTTTAACTAGGTTACAACAAGGAACCAGTTGAAGTAACACTCTTGAGTTTACTTTCTAGGTTCTGGCAGGGTGCTCCACTACTTGTGCAACTAATTCATATTCTACGTAGTTGTTGGAGTGAAGAACATGAAAATACCTCCAGGAGAGATTTCAATCTTGATAATATACATTGGAATATTAATTAGAGTTGACGGTTGAGGGTGAAAGTGCCATAATGCAGGTGACTTATGGTGTTTTTGGAGTCCCCTATTATAATTGGATTTTCCATATGAAGCGAGACTACTATAGAGATTCATTGGAGCAAGACATAGGCCTCTTCTTGGTTGTTGCAAGTGTGCTTAATATTTTAAGAGAATGTTGTCTCTACTATTCCTTTAGGGAAATAAATCATCCCCTCCCCTGCCAAACCACACTTGCACTTGCCACCCATACACCTTTTTTCTTGTTATGGGCTTAAAATTACAACGTTTTTGAAGTTGTGGCCTACAAAATTGATGTCATTGCAAAATAAATAACAAGTATAGTAAAAAAGGGAAAATATAATAAATAAACAAATAAAAAGAAATATAAGAAAAAAAACCCTAAATAAATTCCACACATGCAACACTCCTCCATATATAAAATTTTAGAACAAAAGAGCACAATAACCCAAAAATGGAAAAAAAATTAAAATATGTAAAAAGAAAAGTAGAGAAAAATAAAAATAATATTAAAATATATTATTAATATTTTTTTTAAAATGTAAAGAAATCATAAAATTTAAATAGAAAATTTGAAAAAATAAAAATAAAATTTTTTGTTTTAAACAAAATATTTTTATTTTATTTGTTATTTTTCTTTGCTGGTTGGGGAGTGATGGGCGAAATTCCTTAATTCAATCTCCATCGCACTAAAACATCCCCCCTGATCCTCTACCACAATTGACCTATACTCCCCTCTCTTGTTTCCTCTTCTCACGATATGCTTGTAGTGATGGGTTGTAGAGTTATCATTCTAAGCCATCTAGGGGGAAGGGAGTGAGCGAGAGGAGAGGGGACCTCCCCTCCCCGCTCCCTCCTCCCACAAACCACCTATAATTTAATGGACCATGCAAGTGGACTATGGGTGGGGGTGATGATATTTGTAGGGAGGATGTTGTAGTGGGGTGATTCCTTTTTCTTTGGTTGGGGGGGTGGGGGGGAGGGTGATAAGAGGGATAGGGGGGATGATTGGGGGTTGGGGTGGGGGAGTGATAGGATGGGTAGGGGGATGTTGTGGGGGATGGGAGTGGGTGATAAGATAGGTAGGATAGATGTTGGGCGGGGGGGGGGGGGGCAGTTTGGGGTGGGGTATTGTGTGGAATTCCATTGGGGGATGGATTCTCCTTTTTCATTTTTGCTAAAAACATTTCTTGTTTATTTATTTAAAATTTGTAATATTTATTTATCTATTTTTCATTCTCCTTTAATGTTTTATTATTTTTTTAACCCTTTTTTGTTTTTCCCTCATCCAAATATTTTAATGTGTATTTGTAATTAATCGTCATAAATTCAAAAATGATTGGACTAAGGAAAGGACATGAATTTAGATCTTGAAAGGAGAATTTGTTTTGGAAATAAAAAAAAAGCTTAGAAGTTTGCATTAGTGGCCACCCATATACTTGTTGAACTAAAAACAATATAGTACATGCAATAAAATGGAGTATGTATTCTTGAGCAAAAGAATAAACCAACCTGCTCTTGTGGGATGTGCTTTTCCAATTCACACATAAAACAATGTAGAAAGGAAAAGATATTATAGTGTTGTATACATTGGATGAAAAGAGACATAAGGACATGTTAGGAAAATAAGATAAAACACTTAGCATAAGAACATACGAGGAGAGAAAACACTATTGGTTGTGCAAGGGATTTGTGAGAGAATTGTTGAGGAAACATACCAAAAAAGATCAGTGAATGCGTTGGCTTGGAGTACACTGAAGAGCGTGGCTTAAAGATAAATTTGCGGTGTTACAAAGGTGGAGTCATGGTGGGCTCTAGATTCCTGCTTATCAGTTGGCAATGTTGTCTACTCTAAGAATTATCTTAGTGTTTTCACGGGTGGACTCTAGCACCCCCATGAAAACTATTAGGTGGAGGCATGACATGATCTAGATTCTTGCAAGATTGTAGGTGGCGGCACCGTGGGTTTTGGATTCTTGAAGTGTTGATTGGGTGGAGACACCAAAGGCTCTAGATTCTTGTAGTAATTTTTCGGTGAAGCATTATGTGGTCTAGATTCTTTGAAGTATTGTTTAGGTGGAGACTTTGTGTACTTTCGACTCCTTAGTACTAGGTGGAGACACTGTGTGCTCTGGATTCCCATGTGAATTGTTAATTATACTGGTGTAAATTTCCCTTGAGAACTTCATTGGTCATGCTCTACATTTGGCTTGGTGGTGGTTAACTACAAGAAAGAATGGAAGTACAATTGGCCTATGGTTAGGAGGAGATTTGAAGTCCCTCACTTAGTTTCCAGTCACTCTACTAATAGGATAAGTTTCTTACTTCTATTCTTTGTGTATACCTATTGCACTTGAATGATAAATATTGTTGTAGTATGAGAATGAGTATATGAACATTGTTAGTGAAGGACTATGTATTCCTATGTAATTTCAATTAGATGGTTTGTATGATTATTCTCATGGTGTGAGGAAAATGCAGACCCCTGTAGTTGCTGATATATTTCATGATTTGTAGAGCTACTTACATAATTTTGTATGACTATCTAATTAACCCTGCTAAACAATTATGGTGTGTGTAATTCCATGGCCTTGATGCTATAATTGTTAAAGAGTTCTCTTCTATATAATAATTAAGGAGGTTTTCTATTAAAGTGTTGTAGATGGCATACTAGGAATATGCACAAATTCTTGTTATACATGCTTTATTAATTGAATTTTTAATTTTGGACTGATATTTAATTATGCATGATTCATCAAGGGATGAGATAGTGATGTTTTTAGACCCATTACATAGAAGGATTTGGTGTTGTCATAGATGAAATTATAAGGAGATGTTAGCCATGGATGGGCTTTTTACAGTGCTTGTTAATAGGAGGATTCACATATTTGTGAATGTATTTTGACTTTGGTTAGCACTTGGATTGATTGTGCTTAATATAAGGATGAATTCCCATGAGTATGCATGTTTTGGGCAAATCTAAGAATATAAATTGATTTCTCAATATAATTGTTTCTAGGAACAACACTAGTGTCAAGAGATCCATGTCACATGAGTACATAGAAGTTGGTGGAATTAAAATTGTTATTAAAAGAAATGTTGGAAAGGGGATAAATCATACCTAGCATAACACCTTAGGGAGAACTTGTATTATTTGTACAAAAAAGGGATGACACATTGATACTTTGTATTGACTACAAGAAATTAAGTAAATCCACCATAAAAAACATATACCCTTTTCCAAGGATGGACGACATGTTTGATTAGTTGAGAGGGGTTACTGTATTTTCAAAGATCGACTTGTGAACATGGTACCATCAGGTACAAATGAAAGATGATTTTATCACAAGATGACATTTCGGACCTGTTACACTAAAATTTTTCACCATGACTATTTGCATTTAGTATGGCTCCATCAACAGTCATACTATCCTCCTTGTCAAGCCTTATACCTCTACTCTCCATGTCAAACTTTAAGAAAGAGAGAAAGTCATTAAAAATCATGTTTATCTCTGGGTACGCAGGTTCTCTCTACCTTACCTGCATGTACGCATCCCAAGCTCATTGTACCTGCGTACTTGTACGCTCTGTAAGTCAAGGGATGGGTG